>CAUYQV010057026.1:0-11524 GCA_963574575.1 Galagoides demidoff | reverse complement strand
TCTGAAATTCTTGACCAAACCCCAATTTCCATAGTGGTTCAAAATGTCCACCGGAACATGGACACCCATGTTGAAAAACTTGACACCCAAAATATTACCAGGTTTATCAATACTCTCACTTAATGTGAACAGCTTAAACTGTCCCCTTACAAGGCACAGGTTGACTGAATAGATATAAAAACTCAGGCCAGATATCTGCTGGATACAAGAATCTCATCTTACTTTAAAGGATAAAATAGATGCAGGGTAAAAGGGATGGGCATCTATAATCCAGACAAACGGAAATCAGAAAAAAGCAGGGGTGGCAATTTTATTTGCAGATACACTAGGCTTTAAACCAACAAAAGTAAGGAAAGACAAGGATGGTCACTTCATATTTATTAAGGGAAACACTCAACATGATGAGATTTCAATTATTAACATTTATGTACCCAACCAGAATGCTCCTCAATTTATAAGGGAGACCCTAACAGACATGAGCAATTTAATATCTTCCAGCATGATAATAGTTGGAGATTTTAACACCCCTTTGGCAGTGTTGGATAGAACTTCCAATAAGAAACTAAGCAACAAAATTTTGAACTTAAACTTCACCATACAACAATTGAATTTAACAGACATCTACACAACATTTCATCCTAACAAAACTGAATACATATTCTTCTCATCAGCCCATAGAACATCCTCCAAAATTGATCACATCTTAGGTCACAAGAGTCCAACCTCAGCAATTTTGAAAGTAAAGAAATTATTCCTTGGATCATCACACAATAAAAGTTGAACTCACCAATATCAGGAATCTGTACATGCATACAAAGACATGGAAACTAAATAACCTTATGCTGAATGATAGCTGGGTCATAGACGAGGTTAAGAAGGAAATTGCCAAATTTTTGGAACAAAATAATAATGAAGACACGAATTATCAGAACCTGTGGAATACTAGAAAGGTAGTCCTAAGAAGGAAATTTATAGCATTGTAAGCCTTTCTCAAGAGAACGGAAATGACTTAATGACTCAATGACTTAATAAGACATTTTAAGCAACCGGAAAAGGAAGAATATTCCAAGCCCAATCCCAGCAGAAGAAAAGAAATAACTAAAATTAGAGCAGAATTAAATGAAATCAAAAACAATAGAATTATTCAAAAGATCAATGAATCAAAAAGTTGGTTTTTCTGAAAAATTCAACAGAATTGAGAAACCTTTGGCCAACCTAACCAAAAAAAGAAAATTAAAGTCCCTAACATCATCAATCAGAAATGACAAAGGCAAAATTACAACAAACACCTCAGAAATTCAAAGAATCCTTAATGAATACTACAAAAACTTTATTCTCAGAAATGTGGAAATCTGAAATAAATTGACCAATACTTGGAAGCATGCCAACTTCCTAGACTTTCTTAATCAGAAAGAATTGGAAATGCTGAACAGACCTATATCAAGTACTGAAACAGAATCAACAATACGAAATCTCCCAAAAAGGAAGAGTCTGGCACCAGATGGCTTCACATCAGAATTCTACCAAACCTTTAAAGAGGACTAGTACCTATATATTACTTAACTTTTTCCAAAACATCAAAAAAGAAATACTTCCCATCACATTCTATGGCACAAATATCACCCTGAACCCCAAACCAGGAAAAGCCCCAACAAGAAAAGAAAACTATAGACCAATATCCTTAATGAACCTTAAGGATTCATTCAAGATCCTGAATCCTTATTCAATATCCAAAATATTGAATAAGATCCTAGCAAACAGAATCCAGCAACATATCAAACAAATTATACACCATGACCAAGTGGGGTTTTATCCCAGATTCTCAAGGTTGGTTCAATATACATAAATCTATAAATATAATACATCACATAAACAAACTAAAAAACAAAGACCATATGATGCTCTCAATTGATGCAGAAAAAACTTTTGACAGTATCTGGCATCTTTTCATGATCAGAACACTTAAGAAATTGGTATAGAAGGGATTTTTCTTAAACTGATAGAAGCCATCTACAGCAAACCCACGGCCAATATCATATTGAAGGGAATAAAATTGAAAACATTTCCACTCAGATCAGGAACCAGGCAAGGTTGCCCATTGTCTCCACTGCTTTTTAACATTGTAATGGAAGTCTTAGCCATTGCAATCAGGCATCAAGAGTATACAAATAGGGTCAGAGATCAAATTTTGACTCTTCACAGATGACATGATTTTATACCTGGAAAACCCCAGGGACTCAGCCAGAAAACTCTTAGAAGTGATCAAGGAATACAGTAACATCTCAGGATACAAAATCAATACTCACAAATCAATAGCTTTTATATATACCAAGAATAGTCAAGCCAAAAAAACAGTCAAGGACACTATTCTCTTTACATTTGTGCCAAAGAACATGAAATATTTGGGAATTTACCTAACAAAGGATGTGAAAGATTTCTATAAAGAGAATCATGAAACTTTGAGAAAAGAAATAGCTGAAGATGTTAACAAATGGAAAAACATACCATGCTCATGGCTGGGAAGAGTCAACATTATAAAAATGTTCATATTATCCAAAGCAATTTACAAATTTAATGTAATCCCTATCAAAGCACCACCATCATACTTTACGATCTTGAAAAAAATCATACTTCATTTTATATGGAACCAGAAAAAGCCTCAAATAGCCAAGACATTATTCATAAATAAAAACAAATCAAGAGGGATCATGCTACTAGACTTCAAACTATACTATAAATCTAAACATCATGGTAGGGGCACAAAAATAAAAAGGTAGATGTATGGAACAGAATTGAGAACCAAGAGATGAACCCAGACACTTATCATCATTTGATCTTTGATAAGCCTATCAAAAATATAAATTGGGGCAAAGATTCCCTATTTAACAAATGGTGCTAGGACAATTGGCTGGCAACTTGTAGAAGACTGTAACTGGACCCACACTTTTCACCATTAACAAAAATTGACTCTCATTGGATAAAAGATTTAAACTTAAGATATGAAACTATAAAGATTCTTAGAGAGAGTGCAGGAGAGACACTTGAAAAATTGGCCTGGGAGAATACTTTATGAGGAGGACACCCAGGGCAATTGAAGCAACACCAAAAATACATCACTGGGATCTAGTCAAACTAAAAAGCTTCTGCACATCCAAGAACAAGTAAAGCAAGCAGACAGCCCTTGGAATGGGAGAGGATATTTTCAGGTTATGCTTCTGACAAAGGTTTGATAACCAGAATCCATGGAGAACTCAAAATTATTAATAAGAAAAGAACACGTAGTCCCATTTTATTGTAGGCAAGGGAATTGAACAGAAGCTTCTCTGAAGATGATAGGCACATGGCCTGCAGACACATGAAAAAATGCTCATCATCTTTAATCATCAAAGAAATGCAAATAAAAACCACTTTGAGATATTATCTAACTCCTGTAAGAGTGGCTCACATAACAAAATCCCAAAACTCTAGATGTTGGTGTGGGTGTGGAGAAAATGGAACGCTTTTCCACTGCTGGTGGGAGTGCAAGTAATACGTCCCTTTTGGAAAGAAGTATGGAGAATACTCAGGGATCTAAAAGTAGACCTGCTGTTTGATCCTGCATTTCCTCTACTAGGTGTATACCAAAAGACCAAAAATCACTTTATAACAAAGATATTTGCACCAAATTATTCACTGTACCTCAATTCATAATAGCCAAGTCATGGAAGAAGCCCAAGTACCCATTGGCCCATGAATGGATTAATAAATTGTGGTATATGTACACCATGGAATATTATGCAGCCTTAAAAAATATGGAGACCTCTTTTACATTTACATGGGTGGAGCTGGAACATATCCTACTTAGTAAAGTATCTCAAGAATGTAAGAAATAATATCCAATGTACTCAGTACTGTTATGAAACCAATTTACAATCATTCACACTTTCTTTTTTTTTATTAAATGATAGCTGTATACGTTAATGCAAACATGGGGTACAGTGTAGTGTTTTCATATACAATTTGAAATATTTTCATCAAACTGGTTAACATAGACTTTGTGTCATTTACTTAGTTATTGTGTTAAAACATTCATACTCTAGTTCTAGAAAAATTCACTTGTACCCTTGTTAGACAGACCATATAGATGATCTTTCCAATCACCCTCCCTCCACCCATCCGCCCTTCTCCCCTCCCCTCCCCCACCCTCTCCCCATATTCTTGGACTAGAATTAGGTTGTAGCTTTCATTTGAGAACTATAAATTAGTTTCATAATAGGGCTGTGTACATTGAATACTTTTTCTTCCATTCTTGTGATACTTTGCTAAGAAGAACATTTTCTAGTTCCATCCATGTAAACATGAAAGAGGTAAAGTCTCCATCTTTCTTTAGGGCTGCATAGTATTCCATGGTGTACATATACCACAGTTTATTGATCCATTCATGGATCGATGGGCACTTGGGCTTCTTCCATGACCTAGCAATTATGAATTGGGCTGCAATAAACATTCTGATACAAATACCTTTATTGTAATGTGATTTTTGATCTTCTGGGTATATATCTAAGAATTGTAGGATTGAATAGCAGGTCAATTTTTAGTTCTCTAAGTGTTCTCCAGACATCTTTCCAAAAGGAACGTATTAATTTGCATTCCCACCAGCAGTGTAGAAGTGTTCCCTTTTCTCCACTTCCATGCCAGCAACTCTGGTTTTGGGATTTTGTGATATGGGCTAATCTTACTGGAGTTAGGTGATACCTCAAAGTAGTTTTGATTTGCATTTCTCTAATGATTAAGGATGGTGAGCATTTTTTCATATGTCTATAGGTTGCACGACTATCTTCTTTGGTGAAATTCCTCTTCTAGTCCTTTGCCCACCCTACAATGGGATCACTTGTTTGTTTGTTTGTTTGTTTGTTTTGCTAATGTGTTTGAGTTCTCTATGGATTCTGGTTATTAAACCTTTGTCGGAGACATAGCCTGCAAATATTTTCTCCCACTCTGAGGGCTGTCTGCTTACTGTGTTCTTGGCTGTGCAGAAGCTCTTTAGTTTGATCAGGTCCCAATAGTGTATTTTTGATGTTGCTTCAATTACCCATGGGGTCTGTCTCATAAAAAATTTGCCCAGGCAGATTTCTTCAAGTGTTTTCCCTAAACTTTCTTCTAGTATTTTTATGGTTTCATGTCTTAAGTTTAAGTCCTTAATCCAGTGAGAATCTATCTTAGTTAATGGTGAAAGGTGTGGATCCAGTTTCAGTCCCCTACAAGTTGCCAGCCAGTTTGCCCAGCACCATTTGTTAAATAGAGAATCTTTTCCCCACTCAATGTTTTTAACTGGTTTGTCAAAGATGAGGTAACAGTAGGTAGCTCACACTTTCATATGAAGAATAGATCATAACTATGGCCCAAGATGAAGAGGGAGGAGGGGGGATGGAAGGGGAGGGGAAGGGACAGGTCAGATTGAGGGAAGGTGAATGGTGGGATCACACCTATGGTTCATAATCCAAGGGTACGTGTCAGATCTAATAGTATGGAGTATAAATGTCTTAACATAATAATTAAGTAAACGAGATGACGTATACATTAACCAGTGTGACATAAGCATTCCTAATTCTATATGAAATAAGCACATTGTACCCCATAAATGCATTAATGTATAATGATCTATGTGTTTATGATTTAATAAAAAATAAATAAAAATAAATTTAAAAAGAAAAGATATCTGCACTCCCATGTTTATTGTAGCACTACATGCAATAACCAAGATACAAGTTCAACGTAAATGTTCATCAACAGATGAATAGAGAAATTGTCATACTACATACATAATGGATTGTTATATAGCCCCCCAAAATGAAATTCTGCCGTTTGCAAAAAAGTGGATGGACCTGGAGAACATTATGTTCAGTGAAAGAAGCCAAACATAAAAAGGAAAATTTTACATATTCTCATATATGTGTGGGAGTTAAATATTAAAAACAATTGCTCTGATGGAGACAGAGAGTAGAATGAGGGTTAACAGAGGCTAGGAAGATTATCAGGAAAAGGAGATAAAGTAGAGATGGTTAATGGGTACAAAAATATAATTATTATTATAAAGTTAGAAAGAACAATATTTGATAGCACAACAAAGTGACTCTAGTCAACAATAAGTTAAGATATACATTCTAATAACTGAAAGAGTGGAATTGGAATGTTTCTAGCACTAAAAAGTGATAAGTGCCCGAGGTGATGGATACCTCCATTACCCCAATTTGATTAATTTACACTATATACCCGTAGCAAAATATCACACGCACCATACAGTTATACAACTATTTGCGTACCTATAATAATGAAAAGAAAAATCTTAAAAAATTAAAAATTGAAAATAAAGAGAATTTTTAAAAAGAAACAAGCATGTCTAGATAAGGTTACTGTTAGTGTTTGTCATGTAATAAAATGGCCAAGTTTTATAACACAAGGATGAAATTCAGGTAATCATCTCTGCAAGGAGGAGAGGGATGATGTCAGGGAAGAGATAGATGGAAGATATTAGTTATGCTCTGGGGATTTGCTTGGGTGAGGAGTTCAGAAGTATTTGTATTTATTTTGTAAAAATATTGTGTCCAATGCTATCTCCTGAGACAGTCACTCATTTTTCCGGCAGGGCCTCTTCTCCTCTGATGGAGAGGGTAAAGGTGGCAGTCACATGCTATGACTGCATGGTGTGCCCTGTTACTAAGCTTCTGCCTGCCACTACTTGCTCTTCCTGTTTTCTTCAGCCAAAACTCAGCTTCACATGGATCGTGTCAATGGCTGCAGCTCTTTCATTAGAGATCTGTTTACTTCACGGGTGTTGCTGGGCACCAGGGCTGTTTCCCACTATCTCAGACAACTCTGCTGTACACATCAATGTGCAGAAGGCTCTGTGTGTTCCCTGGGCTAATGTCCACTCATTAGGATCCTGATCTAGCTCCTGTAGCAAGTGGTCATATTGTCCTACAGGAAGACCAAACTGGAGTCTGCCCCAGTCCGTGAATTATGTCCTTCCCTATTGTCCCACCAGCACTCCCTTTGTAGTTTGTGTTGATTTTTGGTCATTTGTAGGTGGGAGGAGACACCAGGTCTCTGCTGTGACTTTTTTTTTTTTTAAGACAGAGTCTCACTTTGTTGCCCTCAGCAGAGTGCGGTGGTGATACAACTCACAGCAACATCATACTTTTGGGCTTACGCGATTCTCTTGCCTCAGCCTCCCTAGTAGCTGGGACTACAGGCACCCACCACAACGCTTGGCTATTTTTTGTTACTGTTGCAGTTATCATTGCTGTTAATCAGGCCTGGGCCAAGTTTGAACCCCTCAGCTTTGGTGTATGTGCCCAGCGCCCTAACCACTGAGCTATGGGTGCCATACCTCTGCTGTGACTTTTTAAATACTGCTGAAGGCCAAGCACTCACATTGTCAAGTCAGGTGTCCGCTGAAGGAACCCCCATCCACATATTTTCACTTTTCCTATGCTTTGGTCTTTTGTGTAGCTTTTTTCTGAAGCACCAAGACCTATTTTCCAAGGGTGTCCAACCTTTTTTATTTCTCTACCACACACTGGAGGAAGAGAAATGGGCCACACATAAAATCACAGCACTAACAAAAGCTGATTAGCAAAACATACTGTTGTACATAATTTTTTTGATATGCAGTACAACGAGCCCAAAAAGTCCTCACAAAATCAGCATGCATCCTGCAGAACACAGGTTGAACATCCCTCTACATTTATATAATAAATTAGAGCATCCTTACCAATCTCTAATTTCTGCCAAGTGCCCTGTGGATTCCCAGTATGCCAGGAATGTTTCTCCAGAGAAATCTTTAGAGGAGGGGCCCTTGTCTGGTTGCAGAGAGCACAATGGTTGCCTAGAGGATAGGGAGTTTGGGGGATCAAGTTGTAGCCACAGAATCCACTCCCTACACTGGCAAGCAGGTGCCTTGATCTTTCTATCAAGATGCCTTGCTAGCCCCACGTAGGGCTAGGACCTCTCTCAGAACTTCCATGAGCCCTGCACTCCACTCTGGCACAAGGTAGCTAGGAATGGAGAACAGCTCACTATCTGGCCACAAGGGCACAGGCTCAAATCAGAAGCCTGAATACATCCCTTTCTGTCTAGGGGCCATACTTTCCTACCAGTAACACTTGAGGGCTGCCTGCTTCTCACTCAGTTACTCTGCTGTTCCATAATCCACGTGACAGGTATCTAACTCATTGCCCAGGGGACAAGCCCAACTTTCAGACACATTACCCTTGGCTAGCCCATTTGGAGTGAGAATGAGTTGCCAACAGGAGTTTCCAGAGTAATTCAGCATTTTCTTTTTGAAGTTTGGCCAATCAGACAGCATGTCCACATGGCAACAACTGGTAAAGTAGAACAGGGGCCCTTCTCTGGACTGAAGATCTGCTCTGCTTAGCCCAAGTCCTGCTACTTCTGATTTATTCCAGCGGGAAGTCCACAGGGGCTGGCACTGTCCCCATTTGACTTGTCTATGCCTCCTGCCTTACCCCAGAGTTCAGGATCTACAATCTCAGCAGAAATAGAAGGTGTACAAGAGGCAGAGAACACAGAGGAACAGCATGCATGGGGGAATGTGTGTCTTGTGGGCGCTATGGGGAAGACTGAATAAATGTTTACCCTATGATGTGAATGTTATCTTACATGGCAAGGGATTAGATTTGCAGATGAAACTGAAGTTACTAATCAGGTGACTTTCAAATAAATGAAGAGACTATCTCAGGTTATCTGGGTGGGCCCAGTGCAATGACAAGGTCCTCAAATGTGGAACTGGGGCAGGAGAACTGGCACCAGAAAAATGCAGCATGAGAAAGACTTGAATGTTCTCAGCGGGCTTTGAAGATACAGGGGTCTTTGAGCCAAGGAACCCAGCAGCCTCTGAATGCTGAGAAAAGGGAGGAAGTGTTCTACCATGGAGCCTGCAGATAGGAACAAAGCCCTGTCAACCCATAGTTTTAGTCTAGTGAGCCCCATTTTAGACTTCTGATCACCAGAACCAGAGGAGGTAATAAACTTATTCTGCTTTAAGCCACTAGGTATGGCAGTTTGTCCCAATAGCCAGAGGAGACAAACAGGTTGTGCCTTTGTCAGGTTGGAGGGTGTGGGGGGAGGGGGCAGGAGACCTCCAGGGAGAGAGGGAGAAAACCTTTACTCTCCTCACAGAGACTTGCATTCCAGACCAGAATCTGTACCAACCTCCCCAGCAGGGGTCCCCGCTGTGCCCTCCCAACCCCAGCACCACCTGAACATCCACAGTGGCCTGTCTGAAGGCCCCAGAGCACTCACTCCCTCTTCTGACCCCTTGGTCTCCAGTCAGGTGAACAGGCCCAGCCCATGGGTTCTCAGTGAACAAAAGCAAAAACTAAGGCGTGGAAGGGTGTAGCCAGGAGCAGCCCTCCTCCTAAGGGCAGAACATGGCCAGCTACCTCACCTGAGGACTCGTGCTTCCTGGGATGGCAGCCTGCTCCTTCCACAGATTCCCCACTACCAAACAGGCACAGATCCTCTCCACATCTGTGCTGAGAATGTGGAACCACAGTTGTCAGGTATCATCAAAATTGTCACCTTCCACCCCCTCCCTGTTCCTCCTCCCTGGATTTAGGACCACAAGCCAAAGCCAATACTCACCTGACCACAGTCCAGACTCAGCCAGACCTTGGAAGTAGAACCCTTGGGTTCCACTGGTGTCACAATGGTCCAGGGAGGTCCTTGGGCTAGGCTAGGAGTGGTGAGGGGCAGCATTCTACTCCACAGACACAACTGGCCACAGCCCCCAGGAATAGATTGGGCAAAGCAGGCTGGGAAACTGCCAGATGAGGCAGCCCTGTGTGTCTATGAACACTGTTCCCTGTGCCCAGGGCACCCACCCTCTACTCTGGGACACGTTCCCAGCCTTCTAGACATCTCTCAGTTGTCAGCTATCCTCCAAGCCTCCCTGACCCCATGGCTGGAAGTGGCTGTCCCAGCCCACACCCCTGTGCTCTATCTCTCTGTGACACTCCCCCACCAGCCTGGTCAGAGCTTCCTGTGTCTGGCCCATCTCCCCCGTAAGCCAGAGGCCTCTCTTGCCAGCTTATGGGACCAGGGCTCCAGTCTCTGTGCCTGGGGGCAAGGGGTGGTACAGTGGGGTGGGGGAATCAGCTCAGGGCCTGGAACGAGCAAGAACTGAGGGGTGACTGACAGCCCTGGCTGGAAAAGGGACAGCCTTATACCTCTGAGGGAAGCTTCACCCCTGCTTCCTGGGGCTATAACAACAAAGAGCTCTTTTCTTCTTGCCCCTGTCCAGGGGGTCACCCAGAGAAGTTCTAGAGAGAACAAGGAAGAGCCACAGGGAGGCTGGACCCAGGTCTGCCTAACAGCTGGTCAGCAGACACAACATGTGCTCAAGACAGCAGCAAAACTGGGGTACTGCTACGGTCTGAATGTTTGTCCCCACAAGAACTTACTGATACTTAATCCCCAGTGTGACAGTGTAGAGAGGTGAGGCCTTTCAGGGGTGGTTGTGCCCTGTGACTACATTATGAGGGCCCCAGGCTTCATCCTTGTGAATGGTTGAATGGGTCCTGAGTTAATGAGTTTTCATGGGAGTAGATGTGGTGGCTTTATGAGAACAGGAGGAGAGATGGAAGCGAACATGCTCAGCCCCCTTGCTCTGCAGAAAGAAAAAAAATTCCTTTACTTTTTTGTTCTTAACTTTTCAAAATTTTCCTATTTATTTAGAGACAGAGACTCAATCAGCCAGGCTAGAGTGCAGTGGTGTGGTGAGGAGCTCACTGCAACCACCAACTCTTCCTCAAAGTCATCCCTCAGCCACCTGAGGAGCTGGGACTACAGGCATATGTCAACGTGCCTGGCTAATTATCCTATTGTTTCTAGAGATAGACTTTCACTATATTGCCCAGGCTGGTCTCCAACTCCTAGCTTCAAGTGATCCTCCCACCTGGCACTTCTAAACTGCTAAGAATACAGGCATGAGGCAATGCACCCAGCCAAATTCATTTCTTTATAAATTACTCAGTTTCAGATATTCTGATATAAGCAACAGGTAACACAAGCACTAAAACACTTAGATAATATTGAACAAATTTACTATATTTGAAAAAAAAACATCAAAGTATGAATCATGGGGAACCCTACTTATAGCTAATTTGTAGTTTACAATAGGTTTAGTATTCACTTACATGAGGGTAGAGCCTTTCAGTAAGGTGACCAGATTTTTAACATTGGTAAAGCAGGACACCATTGACCAGGGGTGGGGGGGGGGGAGGGGGTGGTTCTTAAATAAAAATTTGGTCTATATGGAGCAACAAAAATTTTCATAGAATGCAAAAAAAGCATTGTAATATTTTTTTAATTTCAACATAATTACAATTTACAAATATAATACATTAAAAAATTATGTATAGTATTATTTTATTCTTTGGCATATTTCTCATTTGAGTGAATTTTTTTTTAGTAGATTGCTGTCATTGTTTAAAAGGTCATGAAATTTTTCACAAGAATTTGT
>CAUYQV010057025.1:0-20890 GCA_963574575.1 Galagoides demidoff | reverse complement strand
GCCTCCGCCTCCCAAGTAGCTGGGACCACAGGCGCCCGCCACAACGCCCGGCCATTTTTTGGTTGCAGCCATCATTGTTGTTTGGCGGGCCCAGGCTAGGGATTCGAACCCGCCACCTTAGGTGTACGTGGCTGGCGCCTTAACCGATTGAGCCACAGGCGCCAAGCCAGTTTATAACAACTTTCTAATTCTGTTGTACTTTTTGCAAAAGGAAATGAAGGATAAATGCCCCACCCATTTCAAGAAATTTTTTCATTCTTTTTTCAGGTCATGTTATACCAGCATCTACAAATCCTTTTTCAAAGAACTGGATGGTGATGCTATGTAATATTGTACCATTTCTTCAAGCTGTATTTTGTTTGACTTATAATAGCATTGCAAATTTAGACAACAATACAAAGTTTTACATAGTAGTCAGATGATGGCGATATCTTTATAACATCTCATATTATGAATAATGTTCTGAGCAAGAGTTGAATAAGGGAGATAGCAGAAGCAGACAGAAGGATGTTAGTAATATTATTGAACAGTCTGCTCTTTTAGGATAAGAAGTTCAATTTCCAGAGCTATAAATAAAAATGCTGTCCCTGGTTATATAAAAGATGATTGAACCTGAGGGTAAACATTTTCTGCCCGTGTAGTCATTACCTTGTGCCCTATAAGCCACTGATAAATTTGTGGCACCTTTGAAAACTCTAAGCTGATTACATATTCCAGCTATCATCAAATGTGGGAATAAGCAGCTTGGCTGCCTTAGATTCACCAAGATCTACCTGGATTGCATTTGGCAAGCTTTGCTAAAATGGAGTAAACACATTCACTTGCAAAAATACCTCATTTACCTTTTAACTCTAAATGGGATATATTACCCTCACAACAAATTCTCAAGAAAAGCCATAGGATATAGCTGTGTTTTTTTGTTATCAATTCCTTTTACTTTCTAGGTCTATTTCTCTTTGAAATAATCAGAGTTGTTCATCCGAAAACATAGCTAGCCAATTATATATGCTTGTCCGAGACTTTTCTGTTCTGCTTACATAAAACATAAACACTATGGGTAGATGAATGCATGGTGTTGCAACTTGGCGTTTTACTACAGGGAGTGTGTTGCAGTCTTCACAACTGAACTGTACTTGTTATGTCTTTGACCTTAATGGTACCACTACCACACTCAGGCAGTAGATTATCCTTTGCTGAGGTCGGTTTATATTAACCATAATGTCCTTCTGAAGTGAAACTGGGTTGTTTAAACACCCATGTAGTACCATTCTGCATGACTACTTGTCAACATCACTGTTTCATCTGTCTCCTGGTCACCTGTGTGCTACTTCTGATTCTGTGAGTTTTCCTTTTCTGCCCTCAACTATCCATCTCAACTATTTCTCTTGTGATTTTTCACTTCCCTCATTAAGTATCTTGACCATTGTAAGTTTTACCTTCTAATGAGAGCTGCTTTTTCCTTCAAGAGCAAAGTGATTATTTAAAATCACCATGTGGATGTGGACTCTGGCTCTTTCTTTCCGTTCATCTGTTTTCTTTGTGTTTCTCAAGAATTCCTTCCTTACTGCATATTGTTATTTAACAACTGAACTTTTACCTGTGGGCTCAGTACTTCTGTTGGAAATCTGACCTCCATATAATTGAGGAGTTCCCATACTACAGTTATATATTTTTTATATATCAAACTGTTTTGAGGCCTTATTAATAGATTATTTCTGGCTTTTAACAAAAGAAATTTCAAGTGACTAATCCCCAGAATAGGCAGTTTAAGGTATCTTGACTCAATGTTTTAGTCTGTACCTTGGTAAGTAATTAATTTAGCATCTCCTGTATCCTGTGTATAAAGTTGTATGTAGTATTGTATAATATGAATGTAGATAGCTGATTTTTAAATATTATGTTATTAGTTTTCCATTATACATAATGTACACTCATGTAAATAGATTATATAGTCTTTCATTTACATAACCTCACTTTCTTGTTTGTTTTTTTTTTGAGACAAGAGTTTCATTTTGTCACCCTCCATAGAGTGCCAAGGCATCACAGCTCACAGCAATCTTCAACTCCTGGGCTTAGGTGATTCTCTTGCCTCAGCTTCCCAAGTTGCTGGGACTACAGGTGCCTACCACATGCCCAGCTATTTTTTTGTTGCAGTTTGGCCAGGGCTGGCTTTGAACCCGCCACCCTCTGTATATGGGGCTAGCGCCCTACCCACTGAGCCACAGGCGCCACCCTATAGAACCTCACTTTAAAAATGTCCTCACCATTATCTTTTTGGCATATCTGTAGTTTATTATTTACTATCAGTATCATAAGAATTGTTGCTAAACGTATGTATTTTGAAGGATGGCATTTCTTTGTATATGTCTACACTAAGAATAGGGCAAAAAAATGAGAGTTACTGTGAGGAGAAAATTATTAACAAATAATTAAGAATATGTCAAATACATACTTAAATACAGCATTATGTTAGGAAAGTATAGGAATAGGTTACTCTGATATTTGTTTCTTTTTTTTTTTTTTTTTGAGACAGAGTCTTACTTTATTACCCTCCGTAAGGTGCCTTGACATCACAGTTCACAGCAACCTCCAACTCCTGGGCTTAGGCGATTCTCTTGCCTCAGCCTCCCGAGTGGCTGGGTCTATAAGCGCCTGCCACAACGTCCAGCTACTTTTTGTTGCTGTTGCAGTTTGGCCAGGGCTTCATTCAAAAACTGCCACCCTTGGTATATGGGGCCAGTGCCCTACCCACTGAGCCATAGGCGCTGCCTTCTCTAATATTTATTTTTAAATAGTTCTGTTAATTTTATAAATGGTAATTATTAGTTTTTGAAGTTATATTTATTTTTATAATAAATATATCAGCATGTATATTTTCAGTGGAACGAATTGTTTAAAAATCAGCAGGTTGTCGCTATTGCATAACTTTCAGATCTGAAAGTACTATATAAATATTTAAAAGAAAGATATTGAATATTCAGACAAGATCATAGGAGACAAGAAATAAAAAAGAAGAAAAGTACTAAGTTAAACAGATAGTTTTTAGTCTGTAGAAAGTAAAACACGGTGGTACATTGCAATTTCCTAAAAGTCACTGATACAATAAGTATGTTTAAAAATTTTTGTCAATCTTATACGAGGAATATCATTGCTCAAAACAGTCTTCTGACAGTCTGCTGATCCTTTGTGGTTCTGAACAGCAGGCTGTATGAAGCTGGTGTACACACTTTGAATACACTTTATAATAACATTTAAAATAATTATATTTAGATCTGAGTAGATAATAGGAAATAGGTGGTATTTTTAATACATACATCAATATAATGATTTCTTATTGTGTTGCAGGCTTTACTCATCAGTCTTAAGTATGGTTGCTTTATGTGGCAGTTAGGAGATGCTGATACTTGTTTTCAGATCCATAGTATGGAAAATAAAATGAGCTTTATAGTACATACAAAACAGGTAAATATTATTTTGTATTTCTAATTTGAACTATTATGTTAGTTATTTCTTTTCTTAAAAGTGACATAATCGGGCAGTGGGTAGTGTGCCGGCCACATACACCAAGGCTGGTGGGTTTGAACCCGGCCTAGGCCAGCTAAAACAATAATGACAACTACAAAAAAAAAAAAATAGCCAGGCATTGTGGCAGGTGCCTATAGTCCCAGCTACTTGGGAAGCTGAGACAGTCATTTGAGCCCAAGAATTTGAGGTTACTGTGAGCTGTGACTTCACGGCACTCTACCCACTGCAACAGCTAGAGACTCTGTCTCAAAAAAAAAGGGGGGGGGACATAATCCATTTAACTTTAAGGAAAGTCTCTAATATTATATGAAATTAAAATATTTAAGATAAAGGAAAAAGGCAGGTCCTGCCTAAGCAAGGAAAATCAGAAATTTATCTACATAGTTGATTTTAGTTTTATAATAATTAAATACTTGTGCCCTTTATTTTAATTCTGATGAATAGTCCCTGTCTCTCCTTTGAAGATAGTAAGTAATTCTTCCTTCTTCTTGACCTGTATAAGCCCCTAGTTATTTATATCCAGCAGGTTGCCATATATGCCCTTTAAACATTCTTATGTATTTCATTTTTATATTTATTATTGACTTGTATTTTACTTTGTAGGCTGGTCTTGTGGTGAAGCTGTTAATGAAGCTAAATGGACAGTTAATGCCCACTGAAAGAAATTCATGAAAGGAAAGTAGCTGATACTCAAGCACCACATTTTCTAATGCAGTTTTTTCCATGAAAGATTTCTTAAAATATTACTTTTAACAAGACATTTAGTCTCTTGTAATATATACATATACTGTTACATTGTACAGAATCTGTACTTATGTTTGGTGTGTAATATGCCGATTAGTTTTATATAATATCCTCCTAAGCTATTCTAATTTTTGAGAGAAACACAAAAAATTATAGATTGATAGTGCATATAATAATATTAGAAAAATACTAAGCTTTATAAATAGTTATTTTTGGTAAATGGCAAAGAATTTAGAGTGGAATGTGATGAGATTAAAATGTAGCCTTGGTATAATTGTGTGTGTTATTTCTAAAAATATTGAAGTCAACATGATTTGAATAACAAAAATGTATTTTCTACTTGAACCAAATAACTCTTATTTAAAACCATTTTCTGTAATCTATAAACATATCTCAACTTGTTTTTAAAAGTCTTAGTTAAAATGTATTATCTTATATAGGATAATCTTTCTCATAGTGTAGTTCTTGAGCCCCTTGTATCCTAATTCCCTAGGTGCCTCTTAAAAATGAGAGCAGAAAGAGAGAAAAGGAGGGAGCGGGTGAGGGAAAGGAAGAGCGGAGAGAGGGAAGGAGGGAGGGGGTTGGGGTCTCAGTGTGTGACACATCTTGTATCCTCAGTGAATCCCCAACAATAAAAAAAGTATAAAAATAAATGAAAATTTCAGAGACGGACTCCAGATAAATTCAGTCACTATCTGGAAGTAGCAGAGCCTGAAAGCTTTTCCTAAGTTTGGTTTCATTTCTTGCTTTTTTTTGTGCTGAAATAATTCCAGACCCAATAAGGAATTTAGATTATTAAAGTTGAGATATTATATAGAATTGCCTGGCACACAAGCATGTACATGTATACATATACATTTTAAGTAACAATCTTTGTGTATTATAGTTGCATTTGTTAAATACATGCTGTATTTCTTATGAGTTGACTTGGTTGTTGATTTATTGTATATTGCCTTTATATTGTAGGAAATAGATCACCAAATATCTGATTGTTTCATTAGGGGAGTACAAATATAGATGAGGAGAGCTAAGTTGATTAATGTGCTATTTAGTAAGCTAGAAACTATGGTATTTTCAAATTAATAGATTTATAGATTCTAAATGAATTTAGAGATAAAATAGTCATATTTAAGGTGTCCTACAGATTGCAAGTAAGTTTTATACATCATTATCTACTCTTTACATTAACTTCTGCTTATTTTTAATGGTGATGTATCCAAGCCTTAATAAAAAGATTATATGTTGGCTCAGCGCCTGTGGCTCAATCGGCTAAGGCGCCAGCCACATACACCTAAGGTGGCGGGTTCGAATCCCCAGCCTGGGCCCGCCAAAACAACAATGATGGCTGCAACCAAAAAATGGCCGGGCATTGTGGCGGGTGCCTGTGGTTCCAGCTACTTGGGAGGCGGAGGCAGGAGACTCGCTTGAGCCCAGGAGTTGGAGGTTGCTATGAGCTGTGATGCCATGGCCCTCTACCCAGGGGGATAGCTTGAGGCTCTGTCTCAAAAAAAAAAAAAAAGATTATATGTTAAGTAAGGTTAATAAGAAAGGCTGATTTATCTTTGATTCTGTGCTAGGCCTTTTTTTTTTGAGACCAAGATTTACCATCATAGTTCACAGCAACCTCAAAGTACTGGGTTCAAGCAATTTTCCTCCCTCAGCCTTTTGAGTAGCTGGGACTACAGGTGCCTGCCACCACACCTGGCTATTATTTTTTTCTATTTTTATAGAGGTGGGGGTCTTGCTCTTGCTCAGGCTGGTCTTGAACTCCTGAGCTCAAGCAATCTACCCATCTCAGCCTCCCAGAGTACTAGGAGGATTACAGGAATGAGCCACCATGCCTGGCCCTGTGCTGGGCACTTTTGATTCTATATAAACAATTCTCTGTTCAGTGTCATTCATTCCAGTGGCTTCAACTGTTACTAAATACCCTGTTGACTCCCAAACCTAAAGTTTCAACCTCAACTTCTCTTCTGAATTCTAGATCTTAATTTCCAAGCTCCTATTATTCTAGCTTCTTTTAAATAGCCTACAAAGAACTTTGGTATCATCATAGCTTAAAACAGAAATTTGTTTCCTCTGTTTATTTTATTCTCTGCTTCCACTGTATGTGGTTAATGGCATCTTCAAATTGCATCCAGTTGCTTAGCTTTGAAATCATGGAGTGGTCTTTAGACTTCCCTCTTTTCTCACTATGCACGTTCTGTTGATGAAGTCTTGTCGAATGTTGTGTGAGCCCTTTCCCTCCCTCCCTGATTGCACTGCAGTCATCCTAGTTCAAGTCCCCACCATCCACTCTTTGGCTTTGAAGTAGCTTCCTTGTGGTAGCTTCCTACCCTTAAGATGGTCTCTATGCCCTGCCTGCCTGCCTCTTTGTTAAACTGATGCCAAGTTAACCTTTCTCATCAATCTGATTATATTCTTACCCTGTGAAATCTTTCATGATTACCATTAAATGTAGAATTAAATTCCATATTCTTGAGGCCCTTAACTATTGCTAACCTGCCTATGACAATTAATGGCTAACCACTTCTCCCACGTTCATCCTACATGTTAAAACTGTTTCCTAACCCTGGCTCGTCAATCACATTGAGAAATTTAATACTTTCTTTTTTTAATTTCAAATTAATATGGGGGTACAAATGATTAGGTATGTTTGCATTTGTTAGGTAAGGTCCCTATTGCAGTTGTGCCCCTCACCCAGGAGGTGTTCCATATAATCCTTACATTGTGCTCATTAAGTGAGCGCACACCAACTTCCTTCCCTTTTCCTCCCTCCCCCCAACTTGAATTATTGAATACGTTGGATACTTGCCTTTTCCATTCTTGTGATACTTTGCTAAAGAGAATATTCTCCACCTCTATCTAGGTTAACACAAAAATTATAAAGCCTCCATCTTTTTATGGCTGAATACTATTCCATGATATACATACACCACAGTTTATTAATCCATCCATGGGTTGAAAGGCCCTTAGGTTGATCCCACATCTTTTTTAAAAAAATTTTTTTTTGAGACAAAGTTTCATTTTGTCACCTTGGATTGCATACTAGGGAAACATCATAGCTCACAGCAACCTCAAACGGCTAGGTTCAAGGGATCGATCCTCTTCTCTCAGCCTTTGTAGTAGCTAGGACTATAGGCACAATGCTAGGCTAGTTTTGTTTTGTTTTGTTTTGTTTTGTTTTTAGTGAAGAGGGGATCTTGCTCTTGTTCAAGCTAGTTTCGAACTCCTGAGCTCAGGTGATCCACCTCTGTTGGCCTTCCAGAGTTTTAGGATTATAGGTACAAGCCACTATGCCCCACCCTTACTCCACATCTTGGTGACTGTAAATTAAGCTGTGATTAACAATCTATGTTTTTTTTCTTCTGGTATCTAGTAATAATATAGCAGGAACAAATGGAAGGTCTGTTTTGAGTTCTTTGAGGATTCTCCATACTTCTTTCCAAAGAGGCTGTAATAATTTACAGTCCTACCACCAGTGTAAAAGTGTTCCCTTCTGGCTTGGCTCCCATACCTCAGTGATGAGGGTGCCAGCCACATACACTAGGGCCAGAGCCAGCAGGTTCGAACTCAGCCCGAGCCTGCTGAAAAATCAACAATGATAACTCCAACAACAAGAACAAAAAAATAGCTAGGCATGGTGGTGTACACCTGTAGTCCCACCTACTTGGGAGGGAGGTTGAGGTGTGAGAATCTCTTAAGCCCAAGAGTTTGAGGTTGATGTGAGCTGTGACACCACGGCACTCTACCAAGGGTGACAAGTGAGACTCTTGTCTCAATAAAAAAAAAAAAATTAAAAAGTGTTTTCTTTCCACAACCATGCCAACATCTACAGAAATTGAATACATTCTGATTCAATAATTTTAGGGTGAAGCCCAAGCATTTCTGTTTCTAAAGTATCCCATGTGCTTCTGATATACATCTTGATGTCAGAAATGTAGTTAGTATCCCACTTTAACTAGGAAATAGCTGAATTTCTTTGCTTTCACAGATTGGTGAGGATGCAGTAAACCACATCAAAGAACTCCCTGCTTTGTAGAATATAGGGTACCCTCCTAGAGTTGTGCAGTATGGCAGCCCTATAGAGAAAGAGGAGACTGTTAAGAGTTGCATAGCTATTAAAGCAGGGGTCCTCAAACTTTGTAAACAGGGGGCCAGTTCACTATCCCTCAGACCATTGGAGGGCCAGACTGCGGGCCCTGGGACGAGTCAGCTGCTAAGCAGGACAGGCAGTGGGGGCAAAAATACCCAGCGGGCCAGATAAATGTCCTAGGCGGGCCGCATGTGGTCCTTTAATACAGGACACCTGTATTAAAGACTTAAAAACATAAAGCATGAAAAAATCAATTTTCAAAATTAGGATTGGGGGAAAAATTGATTATTTCATTATTTGTTAGACTGTAACAACTAGACATAACATTGGGTAAATTCAAATAGCTTTTAATGAATGCCTCATATTCATCAGGCATTATATACGCATTGTAGATAAAAGATACTATATATTTTCCTTTCCTCATTCTTTCAGTAAAATGTGAGTGCCTCATTATGTGCCAGGAATCCAGTGGTAAGGAAAACAAAGTCCTTGCATTCAGGGAATAAAGATGAAGGAGGGTGACAATAACTACAGAAATATGTATATAATTATAAATTCTAATTGTTACAGTAAAAGAAAAATGTAAAATCTAAGCATAAAAGGGGAAACTTGATCTAGTCCTAGAGATCACGAGAGGCTTCCCTGAGCAAGGAGTTTTGAGTTGGCATCTGAGGTATGAGCAGGGAGTGATTAGGTAAAGACAGGCAAGCTGGAAGGGAAAAGAATTGTTTTTTGTTTTGTTTTTGTTTTTGCAGTTTTTGGCCCGAGACAGGTTTGAAACTGCCACCTCCCCTGTATGGGGCCAAAGCCCTACTCTTTTGAGCCACAGGCACCACCCAATGACGGGAATGTTTTGACTCTAAGGACAGTCCTGGAGAACTGATGAGGGGGAATTTCAGTTTTCCTGTGTTCAGCTAAGATATGAATTCATAATTGTTTCTCCAACTTACAGCAAATGAATGTCCATTCATAAATTATAAATAAAACCAGAATAGCTAACACTGCCACATGATAAATTAGAGAAAAACTGGCTGAAAAATCAGAAGATTAAAAGTTGCCAAAATTGACCCTAGAAAAATTAACACTTGATAAAAATATTAGCAAAGGAAACTTCCTATAGTTCTTGACCAAATTTAATAGAAGAAATGCAGTAATAAAATTTAGATTTTAATTTGATCCTGAGGAATGCTGAAAGTGAGAATTCACCTCTGAACGTTCAGCGGACCTGATTGGGTTCACCCAGCAGAATTAGCATGTTCTGCTGAGTCAAAGGAAGAGCAAGAAACTGGGGGAGTGGAACATGAGACAGCTGGGATTCCAATATAGCAGAATAGAAGCAAAGTTTTTTTAGAGCAAAAGAATACATTGTATTTAAAGTTAAGCATAGATAAGCATAGACTTTTCCAGAAAAGTGGGAAAAGTGTCCCTAGAAAGTGAGAGGAAATGCCACACAAATGCAGTACATAAATGTAAGTATTTTCATCACTGGTTCCCCTAACACCTTCAATTGTGCTATCCTGCTTTCATTAGATGTGGATTACCTTTAATTTAGTTGTCACATAAATCACATTTACTTTATTTTGTATAAATGATTATTAACTTATTTTGCTAATGGTGGTATCTGTTAGTCTTGTTTGTAGCAGTTATGGTGTTCGTCCTTCTGCAATGTGGATCCTTATGGTGGGGAGTCATTCATGGCTAGAGGTCATTAGTTACAGGCTAGAAATTATGTTTTGGGGGAACAGCAAATACTTGGTTAACTAGGTCACACCTACTCCAAATTCCTCATTTAGCTTCAGGCCCCTTTCCAACTTTATGGTCCAGGAGGCCATAATTCTCTCCCACCTTCCTATAGCCCTTTTAACTTCCTTTCATCCCTAATCAAGGAAATCAGTCACAAAGACTCTAATTGGAAGAATTTAATATAAACAAAAAACTAATACTAATCAATGTCTTGCCTTATAATTTACACAGAAAAATGATTCCAAAGAAATGGTCAAATGAACATGGAAAAACCATAAATTATTTTTGCTGCACTGTATAGAAAACTGATCAAGAAATTTTATCCAACCACATCTCTAAAAATAGCCAGGTGTTTTGATGGCCCCCTGTAGTCCCAGCTACATGGGAGGCTGAGGCAAGAGAATCTCTTGAGCCCAAGAGTTTGCTGTGAGTTATGATGCAACAGCACTGAACCAAGGGCAGCAAAGTGAAATTTTTTTTTCATCAGTTTCAGTGCATGCAAGAAGATACTTTCTCAACAAAAATACCTACCATCTGTGATGATATGATTGCCATTTAACATTTGTATTCATAAACAAAGAATGTCTCTAGGCTCATGTATGTTACCTGGAGAGGCAGGGGTAGGTAAAGGCCCTAATGCATAGGGGGCATGCCCTGGGAGTTCTTAGAGCAAGAATACTTGAGACAAATAACTTTGAGATATCTTAGGGAGTAGATGAGAAAACCAGTTTCAATACATTGAGCTAATTTCTATGATAAAACGAAAATACTGGGGGTTCAGGATCCAGATGAAAGGCACCCAGATGAGAAGGAAATTAGGAATTTATTCCCCTATAATTTAAATTAAAATAATAGCTAGTATTTAAAATTGTGCTTACTTACTACATTCCTGGCATTATTACTTGAAGCACTTTTAGGTCTACTAATTCATTAACTCTTAACAACAGTCACTAGGAGGCAGATACTATTTCCATTTTACAGATAAGAATATTAAAGTAGAGAATTATCTTGCCAAAGAGACTTGCCTAGCTAATAAGTTGTGGAGCCAAGATTCCTATCAGAGCAGTCTGGATTCAGTGTATAAGTGAATCAGAAACGTGATGTATGGTTATTATAAAAACATAAGATTTGTTTTCTATCTTAAAAAGCTTAGGATCCAAAGTTCCTAATACAGTGTATAAATGTTTTCTTTTTCACATATTGTATACTTTTGAATACAGTTGTATACAGAGAAGTTGTGTTACTTGTGTAAGGTCAAAAACTAGTACGTGTTGAGAGTCAGAATTCAAAATCTGACACTCTGAATTCAGACATTAGTCAGATAGATACCTGGAGAGGTTTTTAAAAAAAAAAAAAAAAAGATCAAATCTTGAAAGAACATTATCTTTCCTGCTAATGAGGTGCCATTAGAGCCTTCATGAGTTGACTAGCTCAGATTTGCATTTTAGAAGATCACCCTGGGCTGTCAGTGTGCAGAAAGTCTTGAAAGGGAGGTTCTGAGCAAGAAGGCATAATGAAATCCAGGCCTCATGCCAATAGGGAGAAATGCTGCAGTGTTTTGGCAAAACCTCATAACCTCTTAGATAAGGGAAATTAGAGGTAAAAGTACTGAATAATTCCTCTCCTTCTGTCCTGGGAAGCCGGGAAAATAGTACCATATACAGTAGAACCTCCATAAGTTGACCACCCAAGGAACTGTAACTGATTAACATACCAGACAGGGTGGTCAACATAAGGAGCTAAGCCTACTGTACTAATATATACATGTTGTACCTTCAGTCTATGAAAATTAGATAACTGAAGGAGGTGGTCAATGTATGGAGACTGTCAACCATGGTGGTTCTTCTACTGTACTGCCTAAGATGGGAATGGAGGAGGAAGTTTTGAAGAAATGTGTTGAGTTCTGGACAAACATGGAGATCCTCAATAGACAATAGACTTAACAGGCCTGAAGCTCAAAAGAAATTCCAATAGAATTTCCAGAAAGAGAACAGAGTAAGCAGCAAGCCAAAGAATGGCAATATTTGAGAAATAGACAAAGTAGGGCAACCCCGAAAGCATCCTGTTAGAGCAAGTGGATACCAGTATGGAAAAGAAATAACTTGGCACCATTCTGCATACTGTGTATCTATTTAATAAAGTTTACATGTGTGAAAATTAAATATTAAAAGAATATTGAATGTTGCTAAGGAAAAACAGGCTAGCTTATTTTAGTGTAAGAGAACACATTCATTTGTGGATCTTTTTAAAGTGCTTTTTCTTTAATTTTTTTTTTTTGAGACAATGTCTCTGTTACTTAGCTTTGAACACAGGTGTCATTATAGCTCACTGCAACCTTAAATTTCTGGATTCAAGTAATTCTTCTGCCTCAGCCTCCAGAGCTAGGACTACAGGCATGTACCACCACATCTTTTTTTCTTAGGGATGGGATCTTGCAGTGTTGCCCAGGCTGGTCTGTAACTCTTGTATCCTCCTGCCTTTGCTTCCCAAACTCATGGGATTACAGGCATGAGCTACTATATTCGGCCATAAAATGCTTTTTAAATGTACACTATAAAACATCAGAAGGGATTCTTGCTTCTCCGTTCTTGTGATGCTTTACTAAGAAGAATGTGTTCCTCCTCCATCCAGGTTAATACAAAAGATGTAAAGTTTCCATCTTTTTTAATGGCTGAATAGTATTCCATAGCATACACATACCACAGTTTGTTAATCCATTCCTGGGCTGGTGGTCATTTAGGCTGTTTCCACATTTTGGCAATTGTAAAATGAGCTACAATAAACAATCTAGTGTAAATGTCCTTATGATAGAAGGATTTTTTTTTCTTCTGGGTAGATGCCTAGTAATGGTATTGTAGGATCAAATGGAAGGTGTAATTGGAGTTGAGGATTCTCCATACTTCCTTCCCAAAAGGTTGCATTAGTTTGCAGTCCCACCAGCAGTGTAAAAATGTTCCCTTCTCTCCACAGCCACACCAGCATCTTCAGCTTTGAGACTTTGTAATGTGGACCCTTCGCACTGCAGTTAGGTGATATCTCAGGGTGATTTTGGTTTGCATTTCTCTAATGATCAGGGATGATAAGCATTTTTTCATGTTTGTTAGCTGTTTATCCGTCTTCTTTAGAGAAGGTTCTGTTCACGTTTCTTGCCCAGTGATACATGGGATTGTTGTTGATTAATTTGAGTTCTCTGTGAAAGAAAAACAATTTTAGAATAGTTGTGGGCTTGGAGAAAAAGTCTGGGGAAAGCCTGGGCTCACCCTTCCTGTTAAGGAGGCTTCTCTGTGGTGGCAGTCACCAGGACTAGGACCAAGCCTCCTACCCCAAAGACATCAAGGGCCCCTGCAAATGAAAGGTAAGCCCTAATTAGAGATGAGTCTGTGGGCACCAATACATAGGAAGTTTCCTATTATAGTACCACTCTAAGAACCTCTTCAGCATCACCTTGAAATGTAGAAAGAGACGTGTTCATGTTTCTATTTTTCATCAAATGGGATAAATGAATTCATATGCCATTTTAAAATCATTTATTTTAATAATAGTAAAATTCTTATTGGTTTATGAGAAGAGACACAAAGAAAGGGGCTTCAACGGGTATGGGAGAAAACCTGGCCTGCTGAACCAGGAAATCTGAAGGGCCCATAAGAATGTTGATCTGAAGTAACCTAAGTAACCAACGACCAATAGAAGGAGACCTTCAATGACGAAGGGAAAAGTGCAATACTGCCTGGAAGCACAGAGAGGCCAATGAGACTTTTTTCGGCCAATTTCTTTTCTTTTTTAAAAAAAGACAGAGCCTCACTTTGTCCCCCTTGGTAGCAACCTCCAGCTCTTGGGCTTAGGTGATTCTCTTGCCTCAGCCTCCTGAGTAGCTGGGACTACAGGCGCCTGCACTTTCGAATATACCCCTGCAGGCCTTTGCATTTCTGTCTCTCTAACCTTTTCTCCTTCAGGAGAGGGACCCACTTCCAACTCTCTTGGAAGTGCTCTAAACTTCCTTTTTGTTCTTTTGAAATAAAATCTGTTACCCTGAAATTTGTGTAGGTTACTTTTGCTTTCTTTCCACACTGCTTGTGCTGCTCCAGTTTTATTTTCAGTTTCCACTTTCTTTTGCTTTTGATTATAACCCCCGTCCCCACCCGGCCTAGCTGCCCACCCTGTGCCCTTAGCAGAGTGCAATGCGTCATAGCTCACTGCAACTGAGTAATCCAAC
This sequence comes from Galagoides demidoff, assembly GCA_963574575.1. Classification (NCBI taxonomy): domain Eukaryota; kingdom Metazoa; phylum Chordata; class Mammalia; order Primates; family Galagidae; genus Galagoides; species Galagoides demidoff. The sequence goes on along the minus strand of CAUYQV010057025.1, from coordinate 6,569 downwards.
CAAGTCAGCTGGGTTCAGTGACCCCAGAAACCCAACAGTTTATTCAATTTTGTTATGTTTTAGATGTTGGTATAAATAAACCAAGCAAGATACCTTTTAAGTTTTCTAATTCTCCTTCTGAAAGCTCTGTATCAGGTTCTCAAATTACATCCTCATATCCTACAAATATATTGTTTTCTGATGAATACTGTGTTTTACTTATGTTAGGCTGGAAGTAAATTAAAATCTTTTTGTAACTTTGACTTGTCCTGCTATGTCTGGGTGATGAGACAAGGGGAGGTCATAATTGCCCCAGCTTTCTCACAGCACAACCACCTCTCCTGGCCCTACTCTCACTCCCCAGTACCCTTCCCAGTAACCGCAAAGGCAGACTAGCCTCCAAAACTCTAAATCCTGTTGGTCTCAGAGATCCCTTTTTAAACACTAGTACAATCGCCGCCACCTTCCTGAGACCAGTGTGACTGTTCCTGGCCTCCAGTCTTCAGCAGGTTTGTGATCTGAGACCTGCCCTGTCTGAAGAATAGGCCGAGGTAACCCAAGCAAAAGGAGGTAGGACTCCGTGAAAGGGTTTGGTTGAACGGTGACAAACTGGGTGTTCCGCTTCTCCACGTGTGGTTTTCACCCGGCCTGTTATTGCCTGCTATTCATCCTGTTAACAGACTTTGAATCAGACGGGAAAATAAAGCTCGAAACATTGGACTCAGGCTGCTTAAGGTGGGAACCTCTGAGGATCATTGCAAGTTAGACTATGATATCCTGCCTACCCACTACCCCCGGCCAAGTAAATCAGAACAGATGGAGCGGGTAGTGAAATCTTCCGGGGAGATTCCGGAACAAAAGCCAACGACTCAGACCCGCGTTCGTGACCCGTCCGCGGCAGCCAGCGCATCTCCCTCCGGGAGAACTGAAGAAAGGCCCGGGACCTCCTGCCGGTGTCCTAGTGTGACCAAGGGCCAGCTCACAAACGCGCGGCGGCGCGGCGGGCCCGCCCCTCCAGGCCAGCGGCCGCGGTGGCCACAGTGCGCACTCGGCCGCGCGCCCCGCGGGCTCAGCGAAGGTGGAGCGGAGCGCGCGCCTCGCCGCACCCCCTGGTTCCCTCGCAGCGTCCGGGCTGCGTGTGTCCTTCTCTCGTCTCCCTGTTCAGGGTGCCCACCTCTCGGGGTTTCCGTCTGGCCCTGGTTGCTGTAGCCTCGGTCGAGCGGCTTCTCCCCACACTCTAGGAGACTGTTGAGGCTTCACGATAGGGGGACGGTGAGTCCTGTGGCTCTGAATGTCCACACCTTTCAGATACGTAACACTCACATTGGGCCTTGTTCAACTTTGCTAATATTTATTAAAACACAGTTTGGAGCTATTTTTGCCTGTCAAATTGGCAATCTTTGTTTTTAAGTGAAACTCACGGTGCTTATGAGACTGATGGGAGAAAGACTTGATGTACACATTTTTGGAATGTTATTTAACTATGTGTATAAGGCTTAAAAATGCTCATATGGGAACGATTAAGTAATTAATGGCTCAATCAATAATGGAATATTTTGCGGCCATAAAAGATAATCTTTTCAAATAATATTTAATTTCAAATCACTGCATGTTAATTATTACATATGTTCTGTGATAATAGAAATGTTGGCTATCTACACAATTGAAAGAATAATACCCTTTCTGCCCTGTCAAGCTCTATCATCAAATATAGTAGGTCAGATGGGGATCAAAATATCACCTTTTTTCCTGATAAAGCCTTTTAGAGAAAATGGTCTTGGTTGGCAGATTTGTAAGAAAGCTCTGTATCAGGCTCTCATATTACATCCATGGTCTTGGTTGGTAGATTTGTAAGAAGTTGTCCTTGAATTCGGCATAATTACTGTCATCACACAGTTGCACCCCCTTGGCCTCCCTTACAGTGTTAAACCCAATTACTTTTCAGAAGATGGCTGAATACAACACAGGCAGAAAGACTTAAGGAGAGAACCTGAAGCTGACTTTCATGTCATTTTCTTAGTTACTGAGTTATGACATTCATACTCTGCTTTTAGAAAGATTAAATTTTAATTTTAGAGTTTAAATATACTCTGTAAATCTCAATCTCATGAATAGTTACTTTCTCAAATTCAATTCCTTGTACATAATACACATTCAAAGTATTTATTAAATAGATGTTATGAAATTGAGCCATTTGCTAATGAAATTTAAGTAGAGTTTTAATTTCTTTTTCTTTAGCTTTACAGTTGTCTATGCATATACAGGGTGGCCATAAAACTTGTGTGCAATTTAAAATAACACAACTATTTTAAATTGTACACGAACCTTTTGGCCACCCTGTATTTCATTTACTAACTGAGCCATAATATTTGTGCAACTAAATATACATTTTAGTTTTATATGTTCACAAAAATAATAGAAACCAAACTTCCCAATGGACAGTATTCTATTTTACTATTTCATGGAATAATTTTTTTTAAAGAGACAATAGAAAAAAAATCCTTCTTTAACTATTATGCTTTTTTCTTTTCTGCTATGTGGTTACTCCGGTTTGTGTTAGATATGCTGTTGAGAGAGTGCTGACATAAAGTGCAAACACTGTTGAAAAATCATTGATAGTTTACATTGTGCACTTAAGATTATTATATCTTGACCATGAACAAGTTGTGTCTAGTTTTGATCTTTAATCCTGTATATAATGTGCTTCTATTAATGCATGCCCTCCCTTATTTGAGCTCTTCTCCATGGCCTCCTCCTTGGACTTCTGTAGTGTTTCTGTCATGTGTGTAGGTAATTGGAGCTACATCCATCCTATTTGATTTGATTTTAAAAAGCATAGATAACTATAACATCTTAACAAATGAATATAAATATTTCATTGAGAAACCTAAACCTTTAATTTTTATGTTTTTATAAGGAAAATTAAACAGTTGACACACGTATGAATTGAGGTTTTTGTTAAATTATTCTTCATTACTTTTTTAAACATACATTGGCTCTTGATCCCAGACCTTATAGAAAAGTATAACATTACTACCTAGAAAAATAATGTTAATCCTATTTGGTAGGTTAGAATACTGACTTTAAAAACATATATTTGTAACAGTTAGCTTGTGATACATTTGTGTTTTCTAGTTTTGATACCTGTGTTTGTGAAATTTGAATTATTCTATTATTTAGAGATTTTTCTGGAATAATCTTGGATAAATAACCTATTGTGAAGTTAGAAAAATATGGGTATATTATTATTTTCATTTTCTATTTATTATTCTGTGCACTTAGAACATATGGTTTATAATTTACATTTTATTTTTTATCAGTTTATATATAATAATATAATACTGAAATTGAAAAACAATACTTCTCTGCTTCATTTCTCCTTCTACTTAACTCTTAGAAACAGCTACTCTCAAATATTTTTAGCTGTTGGTTTTGCTAATTACCTTTTCATTTCTTTCCTTCTTTTTTAAGGAGACAGGGTCTCACTCTGTCGCTCAGGCTGAAGTGTAGGGGTGAGGTTATAGCTTAAGGCAGTATCAACCTCCTGGGCTCAGGGAATCATCCCACCTCGGCCTATCTGGGACTATAGGCATGTGGCACCATGCTTGAGTAGTTTTTTTTTTTTTGTAGCAATGAGGTCTCACTATGTTGCCTAGGCTGGTCTTGAGAACCTGGCCTTAAGTAATCCTCCTGCCTGGGCCCCCTAAAGAGCTAAGATTACAGGCATGAGCTATCATACCCTGCCTCTCTGTATATTTCTAAATTATATGCTTGAATTACTATTTCTTGATTTTTAAATTTTAGACATTATCTAATGTCTGTTGTGGAAGATGATCATTGAATATTTATGTTCCTTCCTTTCTACTTACACTTAACCCACTTTTCAATATAGTTACATTGTAATATTTAGTTAAAACTGTATTTGGCATCTACATGATTATGACAATTATAAATATTTATGGTCAAACTACAAAATGTATAATGAATTATATTCTCTTTCATTCTTTCTCTCTTCCACACTTTCCCTTTCCTCCTCAATTCCCTTGCATGCTTGTAGGTCTGTCTTTTTCTTTTCTTTTCTTTTTTTTTTTTTGAGACAGAGTCCCACTATGTTGCCCTCTGTAGAGTACAATGGTATCATAGCTCACAGCAACCTCAAACTCTTGGGCTTAAGTGATTCTCTTGCCTCAGCCTCCCAAGTAGCTGGGACTACAGGTACCCGCTGCAACGCCCAACTATTTTTTTGTTGTGGTTGTCATCGTTGTTTTAGCTAACCGGGGCTGTGTTTAAACCCACCAGACTCAGTGTATGTGGCTGGCGCCCTACCTACTGAGTTACAGGCACCACCCAGGTCTGTCTTTTTCATTCTTTTGTAACGAATATTTGTTTACTTAAATTTCTGTGCACCCCACACAAATTCTTAAATGTTCTGCTGGGAAAAGTGGTCAAACTTACTAGATGTCTGTTGGTTCAATTGTTTATCTTGAAAATATAGCACCTGGAGTTCTCCATTTTCCCCTTCTAGTCTGGACTGGTTGCCGTTTCATCTTGGAGGCTTCTTTTATCACATAAACCTAGATTTTCCCTCTGCTCTCTCCTATGCTGTAATCCCTATCTTTTCTGTCCAGTTGTAGCCTTCATTTTTGAAATATACACTGATTCAGTATTTATTAATCATTTAACTACATATATGCTGGTCATTATTGTTGCACTAGGAATATATGGGGAATGGTTACTAAACGGCATGGAATAATGGTGGAAGTAACATAAACTTAGTTCAGGGGGATTTTATTGATAATGGGCTTACTCATTTAATGCTTCAGCTTGGAGAAACTGAAAGGGATCTCGCAGTTTGGTTGCTTAGCTGGCTGAAACATGGACTTCAAAGTGCCCCACAATGAATGAATTAGGGAAGACTGACCTGCTCCGTTTAATGTAGAGGAAGGGATTAAAAGGCTTAGGAAGATTGGAATTCTAGTGTAGATTTGTGTGAGAGCTACTCATTCACACTGGAAGGGCCTTTTTTTTTTTTTTGCAGTTTTGGCCAGGGCTGGGCTTGAACCTGCCACCCCCAGTATATGGGGCCAGTGCCCTACTCCTTGAGCCACAGGCGGTGCCCCGCTGGAAGGGTCTTAAAGATACGCTTTTCACTGTGAAAGCTAGATCTATAGGAGAAACTCAGCTTTCTTGAAGAGCTCTGTGACTACTGCTCTTCTATGTAGACTAGACCTAGGGTGGGAACTGCAACCACTCAGTTGGAAAACCTAAATGCACTGGGAGTTGATAGAATCCTCAGGTAACAGAAACCAGGTGGTGGCACTCAGCCACCAAATGCAAGGGAAATGTGGTTACTGTAATGGAAAGCAGAGCCAAAGCAGCAATTAGAACTGTGGTATTGGTCTGACTGGAACAGATTTATGAGGTTGGTCAGTTGATTGTGATGTACCTAGAGGAGAAGTAGATAGTATACCTACTAAATTTTTATCTGTATAAGCAGAAAAGTTCTTGATCAAGTAAACTTGAGTGTAACTTGAGTTACAGTCCCTCAGATCAATTTCCAAACTTCCTGAATGAAGAGGAGATTGGGTCTCTTTGAGGAAGGAGCCTGGTATTACAGAAATTTATACTTTCCTTTCCACCTTTCCCCAAAGGGACCTATGGCCTTTTACTGTGCATCAGGGAAGAGGAAATAATCAGATCTTTTGGAAATTATTGGACACTGGCTCTGAACTGACAGTGAATCCAGAGAATCAAAAACATCAGTGTGGTCCATTAGTTGGAATGGGAGCTTATGGAGATCAGTCAGTTGATCAACAGAGCTTCAGATCAGTTCTGTCTCACTGTGGGCCCAGTGGGTAAATGAACCTATCCTGTCTTTTTCTAAATTCTAGGATGTATAATTTGAATAGATATATTCAGAAACTGGCAATATTTACACATTGGTTCCCTGACCTGAAGGGAGGGTTACTACATGTATATGGTGGGAAAGGCCAAGTGGAGGCCAGTGGAACTGCCTCTATCTAAGAAAATAATAAGCCACAATAAATACGGTATTTCCTGGAAGGATTTTCCTTCATTAAGGACTTGAAGTATGGGTGGTCACTGCCAATATCCATTCCACTTGCCTATTTAACCTGTGAAGTTGAGAGATGAATGTAAGAGAAGGACAGTGAAGTATTGTGAGATTAACCAGGTGGTGACTCCAGTTGTAGCTGCTCTACCAGATGTGGTCTTTTTTTTTTGAGACGGAACCTCAAGCTATCCCCCTGGGTAGAGTGCCATGGCATCACAGCTCATAGCAACCTCCAATTCCTGAGCTCAAGCGAGTCTCCTGCCTCAGCCTCCCAAGTAGCTGGGACCACAGGTGCCCGCCGTAATGCCCAGCCATTTTTTGGTTGCAGCCATCATTGTTGTTTGGCGGGCCCGGGCTGGGTATTCGAACCCGCCACCTTAGGTGTACGTCGCTGGCGCCTTAGCTGATTGAGTCACAGGTGCCAAGCCTCAGATGTGGTTTTAATGCTTGAGGAAATTAACACATTCCCTGGTACCCCATTGATTTGGCATATGCCTTTGTCTCTCTATGTCTGTCA
>CAUYQV010057022.1:0-10042 GCA_963574575.1 Galagoides demidoff | reverse complement strand
TATTTTCTTGCCTGGACATAATACAATTTGTTTATCTATTCACCCATTGATGAGCATTGGGTTGCTTCCAGTTAAGTGGCTATTTTAAATAAAGATGTTATGAACATTCATATATAAGTCTCTGTATGGACATGCACTTTCTTTCCTTTTAGGTAAGTTCCTAGGAGTATATCTGCAATGCAGTATTTAGCCAAAGACTCAGGTGCAGATGTTTAGAGCTTTAACTGCATGGATCTTTTACATCTGATAATCTATCTTCAGCATAGATCTCTTACATCTGATAATCTATCTCACAATTCCAGTATCAGTCTTCCCAGCTCACCAACACTGCCACATTCAGGTACTAACCCCATTCTTTGTGTTACCAGGGTGGTAGACTTCCATGCTGATAGCCTCTACATTAGTCGTCCTCAAACTACGACCCGCCTAGGACATTTATCCAGCCCGCAGGTATTTTTGCCACTGCTGCCTGTCCAACTTAGCAGCCTACTCATCTGGCCCTCTGACTGTCTGAGGGACAGTGAACTGACCCCCTGTTTAAAAAGTTTGAGAACCCCTGGTCTACATGCGTAGATTTAACTTGCTTGGATGCATTAAATTATAGGCATGTGTTTAAAATTTTCAGTAACTACCAAGTTAATTATATAGTGTATATGAATGTTCCAGGCTATCTATTCTTGCTAGGACCCAGTATGCCTCCTTCCCTCTCTCCCCCTTTCTTTCTTTTTTACCTTCCTTCCTTCCTTTTATGGTAAAGAACACATGAAATGTGATCTAACCTCTCAACAAATTTCAAAATACAGGACACATTTTGTTAATTATAATCACCATATTGCACAACAGATCTCTAGAACTCTTTCATCTGTGTGACTTAAACACTGGGTATAAAGTTTCAATCATGCAAGATAGTCTTTCTTTTTAAGTATACAAATTTTAATAGCTATATAATTGTTACAGACTGAATTATATATCCCTCCCCCCCTAATTTATATATTGAAGCCCTAACGCCAATGTGATCATGTTTGGGAATGAGGGTTTGGAAAGATAATTAGGTTGAGAAGGTCATGAGGATAGGACTCTCATAGGGAGCTTGGTTTTCTTATGAGAATAGACAATAGACAGCTTACTTTCTTCATCATCCCTGGCCATGTGAAGGGATAGCTATAGCAAGAAGGTGCCATCCATAAGCTAGCAGGTGAACTTTCCTAAGAAAATGACAATGCCAATACCTTGATCTTGGACTTCTAGTTTCAAGAACTGTAAGAACATAAATTTCTACTGTTTAAGCATTCCAGTTTATTTTATCTCATTACAACACCCCAATATGGCTAATGTAGTAATGGATTCTGATTTCATTTTAACCTTCATTTCTCAAACTTTTTAAAATCAATATTCATGTTTAATGAGAAGCAGATTCTATTTTGAATGGATTTTATTGGATCTACAGATTAATTTTGAGTGAATAAGATATAATTTTGTGACTTTCCAATCTCATAAAAAATCAAATTGTAAAATTTTTATTTAGGTCTTTATAATTTCTTCCAGTAATATTTTATAATTATCTGCAGACAAATCTTATGCTTTGCTAAGTGGTGAAACTTCATGTTATTTTTGTATTGTACATGGAATAAGATAAATGGTGATATAACCCTTTTTTCAAGGCAACTCAGAATTTTTTTCTTGAGAGTTAACTAATATTTTCTGCTTACAATTTGTATTAAAGTCTATTCGGTGATATCATCATTACATTGTTATTGAAATGCTCAAAACTTGCCTTCTTAAATATTGAACTCTGATGATGTTTGAGCTGCCTCCTTTAACCATCACAGATTATAGAAGACATTCTATTTTTCCCATATTTTCCCAAAGTTTTACATATCACCATGTCTCTGTTGAATATTTACTGTTCAATTTCAAAGGCTATCACATCATAGTACATGCTGGTGGTGGAAGAATAGAGAGTAAACCTTTTAGTTAAAGTCTGCTTTAGTATACTTTAGAAGAGAAATCTCTGAAAAAGAAGCAAAATAACTATACTTTTCCTTCCATTTTGAATCAGACAGATTTTAGAAGATTTTGTGATTGTTAACACAATGGTTTTCATATAATAGAGATCAAATAGTTTCAGATTCAGTATTTTTCATTGGTTCCGCCTATAGATTTCAATGGCATTTCCTTCTCTATTTCCTATCCCTCTCTCTTCTCTATTTTTATCAAATCAAGTCTATGATGCTAAAACGTCCTGCACAATTCCTTCTATTGTACTAAGCTTTTTAATGACTTCTATAAGAAGGTGGAGAGTGAATGGGGCCAAAAGATGGAAAAAGATACTTGGGAAACTGGGAGAGTTATTGTTGCTCTCTCAAAATAATAAGTATAGGAACCAATTTGTCCATTTATATGGGATATAGAACAAGAGGACCCTGGCCTAAATGAAAGGAAATAGGGTTCAGTTTGATTCACTGGAGCAGAAGTGATTCATTTAGTTACTTCAGCAGGAATTATTCCCAACTACTACTTAAGGCCCACAATCTCAATAGTGATTTAAAGTTGTTTCACATTTGTGCATCCCATTTCATGGTACTAGTTCTCCTTCCTTAGACCTCGCAGATCATTTGGAAAATGTTCTATGGATATTCATAAGGTTTCATGGTGTTCATAAGCTTTTCTGGTATCTGGCACCAACCGAATAATTATTTCTAATAAGTTTGCAATTAGGACTTAGTTATCCTTATCATTTTGCCTCCTTTGCTAAGATGCAAATTCGTTAACCTAGTCACAGACAGAAATCTGTTTTCTATTGATAGAATGTTTTATTATTTTTCTTACAAGCTTGTGAGAAAATAATTAAAATTTTTTCCCTTACTTTTCTTACGTGATTTGTTTGGCTTTTAGTTAACTGTCTTCAAGATTTTTTCTGCTGTTAATGCTGTTAATCATTACTTGCCTACGGTGTTAGTGGGTATACAGACATCACGTAACTGACTCTTTATATATTTTAGTAATTAGGTTATGAGATACTTATGGCTAAAAATGCTGATTTCATGATCTTAAAGAGAGAACCATGAAATTTTAATGTAAGTAAAATTTTTCTCTGAAAAAAAAATTATTTCTCTGTGTTCTGACCCATGGTATGAGTTTTTATTATAACAGTGAACAACGTCATTATTGCATCTCTGAATACCCTCAGTAATTTGTTACTGACTACTTAAAATAACCCAATTAAAAATATGGCTTATTTGAAAATAAATTTTATTATATTTTAAACTTCTACAATTTCACAAATATTGTTTACTGAGAAATGGATGTGAAAAAATATATCCAAATTCATGATTTCGTTAAGTGTGTATTACAAACATTAACCAACCGACACTGTAATGCTGTTGAGGCAAGCAGACTGGGATAATATACAGCTCTGTTTCATGTAAACTAAACTTTCACATGTCAAAAAATTGTAGGAGATGGGGTCAGGTGTGGCAGCTCACATCTGTAATCACAGTACTATAGGAGACCAAAGTGGAGATTCGCTTGAGCCCAGGAAGTCAAGCCCAGTCAGAGTGATATAGCTATAACCCTGTCCCAACAAAAACTTTTAAAATGCAACAATAATAACAAAAAAGCTATAAGAAATTTTCATTAACTAAGGAAACACAATTTTTTTTTGTTCATTAAAAATCCTGAATATTGTACTTATTGTCCAGTGGTTTGAAAAGCCTTAAAATTAACTTTAGCCTTTCCACCAAAAGGCACTCTCCCCTCTCAACTTTTCCCCACCATGACAGTGGCTGAGACCATCCAGATTAAGTAGGTTCAGCTTTAGAAAATTCATGTAATGACTCCTAATTGCTTCAGCTAAAATTATAGCTCATTGTATTTGACACAAAAATTAGTTAACCTTGGATACATTGAAACATTAAAAATTAAAAATATCATTTAAGTGGATGCATGTTTTTTATAAAGATGTTCCTATACTATATGCTAAGCCTATGATACATGCTTGTTTCATGTTACACCAATCTGAACAACACTGTAATGACATTATTAAAATCATTTTATACAGTAGTTCATGCCTGTAGTTCCAGCATTTTAGGAGGCCAAGGCAGGAGGATTACTTGAGGCCGATCATTCAAGACCAGCCTAGGAAACATAGTGAGACCTGCCTCTGCAAAAAGATAAAAACCATGGCCAGGTATGATGTCACGTGTCTGTAGTCCTTGTTTCTCAGGAGGCTGAGGCTAAAAATCACTTGAGTCACTCAGTGATTTGGCCTTTTCAATCATAGGGACCTATGAGTGTACCAGTACACTCTAGGTGGGGTAACAGAGTGAACTTGCCTCAAAAAAAAGAAACTACCTAAGGAAGAAAGATTAAGTAACTTGCCCAATGCCACCCACTGAGCAAGTGGCAAAATCAGAATCTGAATAAGGCCTGTCTGAGTAGAACAGCTCTGCCTTATACGTGAGAAAACTAAAGTGAGCAAGGAGGTGTGTTAACAAAAACAACAGAAAAGGCTAGCTGACATATAGGCAGTGTCACACTTTCCAGATTTAGAGCGTAGTGTAAAGCCTGCTTCCAAATAGGATTGCTTCCTGTGTCTTCTAATTTTTTTAAAGAAAACGTCAGGTTTTGCTAGACTGTTATTTTGATAGTGCATGAATAGGTAAGCAGCAGTAAGGCACTCTGGTAAGCAGGGCAGCCTAAAAGGAAAATGCAGGACCCATTGTTCAAAAGGCAGGAAAAGTCTCTTTTGTTGTTGTTGTTTACCTCCTGTGCCTCTCTTGAACTGTCATGGTGTTTTAACGTCTTATTTAGTTCCATGAGCCTCAAGCAAAGGGCAGAGCAAGCACAGTGCCTCACAGGTGCCTTGGGCACAGCCCCAAGTCTCAGTCACTGGGTGCATATGACTTATCCTAACTCTCCACTGACTGTGACAAGGCCTAGAGTGGAGAACAGTCGTGGTATCTAGGCACAAGTAGGACACTGACATCCAAGAACCCATCCCAGGGAGGTGAGTGTTGGTGGGAGAAAGAAGGCAAGATGCATTTTGAGCAAAGGCTCTAAGGCCCAGTTGACGATCCATGTGTCATAAACCTCATAACATTTGCAGATCCTTATTAAATCCTAAGCAGAGAGTCACCTTCTGAGTGCAGAGCCCTTTGTATGTGTTCTGATTTCATACCCATAAAGATAGCCCTTCTATAGGACATATTCCTTGGAATATTCTTGGTCCTAGATCAGTAGTTCTCAACCTTCCTAATGCCTCCTAATGACACAACCCTTTAATATAGTTCCTCACGTTGTGGGGACCCCAAATCATAAAATTATTTTCGTTGCTACTTCACAACTGTAATTTTGCTACTGCCCTTTTTTTTTTGCTGGGGCTTGGTTTGAACCCACCACCTCTGGCATATGGGGCTGTTGCCCTCGTCCTTTGAGCCACAGGCACTGCCTTAATTTTGCTACTGTTATGAATCGTGATGTAAATATCTGATATGCAGGATGTAGTTTCACTGTACAAAGGGGTCGCGACCCACAGGTTGAGAACTGCTGTCCTAGGTAATAGATGACAACAAACAAGCAGAATTGGATGCAAGCAAACTACTAAAATACTTTTTAAAATCAAATAGCTTATGAAAGCAGAAAATGACTTACCTTTCCTTTTACTAACTTGTTCTATGGTTTTAATGTGTTCCCAGGATGTGGAAACTTCAATCCCTATGCAGCAGTGTTTTGAAATACAGAAACTTTGTGAGGAGGTTTAAGCCATGGGGTCTGTGCCCTCATGAATGGACTACTGCTGTTGTTTTCTGATAGCGTAAAATGAGTAATACCTTAGAGCTTCCCCATATAGCCCACGCAAGAACAGTGCACTAGACCCCTGCTCCATTACTTCCTCATAGTAAGCATGTACTCTGGTAGTCATAGGCTACAACCCCCACCCTATAGGGGTGGAGTCAGTAAGATAGTATGAGAGGATTTACATTGATTTAAATATTTGGGGGGGGGATGAGAGATTTCTTTTCATATTTGAATTTCAGCTTCTCTGTAAAAGTCAAAGAAGTCCCAACATTGAGCAAAGCTAAATGAAGATTTTCTGCTGCTCTTTCCCGTCCAGGGTTAGCATGAATGCTGGTTTGCCACCCCATTTTTTCTTTACCAGAGATTGAGGATGCCATTCGCCTTAATTATTGCATTTTTACCGTTGTTTATTTTAAAGAGAAATATTTATTTGTGCATATTTTTCTATCACATGTGAAGAAAGAAAAGTCATTGAAAAGAAAAAAATAAAACAAAAAACAACAGCCACACTTTTCTTACAGCCAACCCAATTTATTAATCTGCATGACTCTCTGGCTTCAGAACAGAAAAATTGAGTTCGAGGCATTAGTTTAGTACCTTGAGCTCTGTGATATTTTGGCTTCATATCACTCATTTTCTTCTTATTGTTCATTTTCTATTATATTTATTATTCCAATATACTTTTTTCTTTTTTTTACTTTATTCTATCTTCTTTCTCCCTTTCCCCATTTTCCTCCAAATTCCCAAATTCCTTTCTCATGAGGATTATATATGTACTTTCCTTTTTTTTTTTTTTTTTTTTTTTTTTGAGACGAAGCCTCAAGCTATCCCCCTGAGTAGAGTGCCATGGCATCACAGCTCACAGCAACCTCCAACTCCTGGGCTCAAGTGAGTCTCCTGCCTCTGCTTCCCAAGTAGCTGGGACCACAGGCGCCCACCACAACGCCCGGCCATTTTTTGGTTGCAGCCATCATTGTTGTTTGGCGGGTCTGGGCTGGGGATTCGAACCCACCACCTTAGGTGTACGTGGCTGGCACCTTAGCCGATTGAGCCACAGGCACCGAGCCGATATGTACTTTCTTATTTGTGTATTTTAGCATACACAGTATGCTAGAGGAAACATAAGAAAAATGTAATTATTTTTATCATTTTGAGACCTTCTGAAGTCAAATCTACTGGAATCTGACCAAATTTACTAAAGAATGATGAAATTATCAAGGAAAAAATAAAATAAGGCAAAAATTTCTTAATATGATTGCCTCTAAGTTTTATTGTGTCAGAGGAAATTTTAACAGAGCCAGTAACTTAGAAAACTTTCTTTCTTTCTTTCTTTCTTTTCTTCCTTCCTTCCTTCCTTCCATTCTTTCTTTTTAATAATTTGTTTTATGTTTTAGATGTGTTCCTAGGATTTAGAAACTTCATCCCCCAATGAAGCAGTGTTGAGAGGTGAAAACTTTGGGAGGTGATTTAATCCATCTGGTCTGTGCCCTCAAGAATGGACTACTGCTGTTATCTGGGAGTTATCACAGGAGTGGGTTCCTAATAAAAGGATGACTGTGGCCCCCTCCTTTCTCAAGATTTTGCCCTGTCTCATCCTCTTGCATTCCCCTATAGAATGACATAGCAACAGGCCCTTACCAGGGACCTATACCTGGATATTGGACTTGATAGTCTCCAGAACGATGAGAAAATAAATTTGCTGTTTTTTATAATAAATGTCTTACTCTCTGGACAACAAGAAATAAACCAGGACACTAGTGTCTGGTGGTAAGTTTCAAGGTGGTAGTAAGCCAGTGCACACAATTGCCTGGATCCAGGTTGCTGTTCAATTCTAGGTGCCCTTGAGGATCTAAACAATTTAGGTTTAGAGATAAAAGTCAGAATACTCATTTGATTTTATCTTGAATCAGTAAGAAAGTTAAAGATGAGAGGATTGGTATCTTGTGCTAAGGATGAGAGGATTGGTATCATAGCTAAATACTATGCTAGCTGACTACATGAGATTTTTTGATAGAACCTGACCTCATAGTTATTGTGGAAGTAGGATAAGTCTTGATAAAGAACACATTTCACTTTTTTATTATTAAATGATGTATTCAAAATAAGTAGTCTTTAAAAAGAAATTTTAGCTTTCTGGTTCCAAATAGTCAATTTAGAATGTCACTGCTAACTTTAGATAAGTCCCTTGCCACAAAGTCTTCTTTTTAAGAAAATCTATTAAATGGGGATAAAAATCTAATATCATAAAGTTGTTGTGAGCATCAGATAAAATACTGACCAAAGAACACTTACACAGTGTCTTCACAGTATAGTAACTTCATACTAGACATTAGTTAAAAAGAAAAAAATCATTTTTGAGTGAGGGTTTTCTTTATGTGAGGAAAGAAAAATGACTTTTTCTCTGTGAGCTTTTCTTCAGTTTTCTTGTATTTTGCCATTTTGATTTTTTGTTATGTGACCAAGCAAGCAATTAAGCTTTTCTTAAAGCAACAACAAACACACGACTAAATCCCTATTTGATTTTTCCTTTGCAAAATAAAACTCTCTTTTTGTTTCTTTCTCACAACTCCTTTTTAAGTGAAAGATAAGTTGGATTTGTTATTGGTCATAAGCATTAAGAGAGATTTGTGTAAATTCAAAGCTTTCTCCAAAGCTTTCAATTTCTCTTAGGAGAGAAATTGATGTAAAAAAAACACTGAACACAGAATATTTTTCTCTCTAATATGTTCCTGGAACAAAAGAGGCATTTGAAAATTCTTTTTTAAGTGAACAAAATAATCAGTAAGACTATAACACTTTTTAAAAGTAAGATATTCCAGTACAGAAAGAATTTAAAGGCTCTGTGTGTGTGTGTGTGTGTGTATGATACATACACAAATTTTTTTTTCAAATTTTTTTAGACATCACACAAACAAGTAGCTAAAATATTCCTTTAACTATCTCAAACAAAATAAGTATGAACAAGATAACTAAGTTTCCACAGAAATCCGTGTGTACCATTTAATATAAAATTATTGCTGAAAAGCAGCTTCACAGTCACAGACATCATTCTCCCAGCCCATTTCTTTGAGGGAAACATCTTGACTAGTTTTAGCTCCTGGCAAGACGGTGATGCTTCTCATTACCACTTTGAGTGGGATACACTTATCTATGCTTTCCTTCCACAAACATTTATTAAAAATCCCCCATGTGATAACTAGTATATTAAATTGGATTACAATACAAGTACAGACAGTGCAGCAAGTGGAATTAAATCATTTATTATATGCAATTTTCTCCATTTCTAGTTAATAACTATAAATTTGCCACAATATCCTAAAGTTAATTTCTCATAATCAACATGTGACTACCTACCAAGGTCAATACTGTATTGAGTAGTGTTTAATTTACACTTTTTGTAATAAATATAGACATTTAGTAGAACCTATCAATAACAAAATTGTATACTAAGTGACGGTTATCTGTTTTGAGTTCAATGCATATCTGTATGGTAAACAATTGTGAGGAGCAGCTCTGGAAACAGGATGATTGAAAAATTCTGGACATAAAGTAATATTCATTGTGACCATTAGAAAAAAACACTCTAGATTATAGCTTATATGTAAATAGATAAAGATATTTACATTTGTATCTTAGAAAGACTCTAGATTATATATAAATAGTACAAATATTGTCCTATCAAAATATATCCCAACATTTTGTTATGCAAAATTTTAAATATGCTGGAAAGTGGAAGTGATTTTTCAAAACCTTTACACCCACATTAATATGTACTTACCATTAACATATTATTAACTTTTGCTATACTTGCTTTATCCTCTAACTTTCATACTTCACTTGCCTCATTATTTTTTATATTTCAAAAAATACTTGTAGACATGGCTATGTTTTCACATACATATCTTAGCATGCATAATATGTAATAAGTAAAAGTCATTGTTTTGTGCACAATTCATTTTAAAATGAAATTCCCATGCAATAAAATGCACAAATTATTGTTAAATCATTCATGAATGTTGATAATTCTATATATCTGTCCAACCCAACCCCCACTGATGCATAGAAAATTACTATCACAAAAGAAAAATCTTCATAATTTTTTTATGCTCAATATCTTTCTCATTCAACCTCTGAGGAAACCACTATCCTGCTTAATTTTGCCTCTTTTTAGAAATTAATGTCAATGCATGGCTAATTTTTCTATTTTTAGTAGAGACAGGGTCTTGCTTTTGCTCAGGCTGGT
>CAUYQV010057018.1:0-20954 GCA_963574575.1 Galagoides demidoff | reverse complement strand
GCCTCCAAAGTAGCTGGGACCACAGGCGCCCACCACAACGCCCAGCCATTTTTTTTTTTTGGTTGCAGCCATCGTTGTTGTTTGGCGGGCCCGGGCTGGGGATTTGAACCCGCCACCTTAGGTGTACGTGGCTGGCACCTTAGCCAATTGAGCCACAGGAGCCGAGCCTTTTGAGGCATTTCTATACTAACATACTATATGGTTTTGGTTCTCATAGAAATAACTTGGGAAAAACTACACATAACTCCCTATATTAATGCTAAAAAAAAAAAAAGAAACACTAAAGAGGTACATTAACTACTTAATGAACATTGGCTGAGAAACTACATTGTGGTTCACCAAGCAAGGGTTAGATGGATTGATACAAGTATACAGGCCCTTAGCTTACTTTTCCGTCTCTCCAAATTACATAGGAGCCACAAGAAGCTCTTTTAGTTTTTTTCTAATTAAACTACTATATACATATTTATTTATTTTGAGATAGAGTTTTACTATGTCACCCTCAGTAGAGTGCCATGACATCACATCCCATAGCAACCACAAACTCTTGGGCTTATGTGATTCACTTAACTCAGCCTCCAAAGTAGCTGGAACTACAGGTGCCCGCCATAATGCCTGGGTGATTTTTGTTGCAGTTGTCATTGTTGTTTAGATGGACCAGGCTGGGTTTGAACCCACCAGCCTTGCTAGTGCCATAACCACTGTGCTACAGGCACTGAGCCTATTTACCCATTTTTAAATTGGAGAATTTGCCTTTTATTGTTGAGTTGTAAGGTTCTTTACATATTTTGCATACCTGTCCCTTATATATGATTTGTAAATATTTTCTCCAGCTTGTGGGTTGTCTTTTCACTTTCTTAATGATATCCTTTGAAGCACACAAACTTTTAATTTTGAATATGCCCAACTTCTCTACTTTTTCTTTTGTCACTTTTGCTTTTGGTATCATAACTAAGAAACCCAAGGTCACAGATATTTATTCTTATGTTTTAGTCTAAAGGTTTTTACAGTTTAGAGGTCTTTGATCCACTTGAAGTTAATTTTTGTATGTAGCGAAGGGCCCACCTTCCTTCATTTGAAATGACTATCTATTGTCCTAGCACCATTTGTTGAAAAAACTATTATTTTCCATTAAATTATCTTGGGTCCCTTGTTGAAGTCAAGGTTTACATTTGGATTGATTCCATTCCATTGATTATACTAGTACAACCCTGTTGCAAATTAGTGTGCTTTTTAGTAAGTTCTGAAATCAGGAAGTGTGAGTCCTCCAATTATTATCCTTCCATAATCTGAATCAGTTGCATCCCTATATGACTTTTAGGATCAGCTTGTCAATATCTATTAAAAAAAAAGGCAGCTGGGATTTTGATTGTGAAAAAAGATTTGTGTAAAGGAAGAATTATGCAGAGATTATTCAATCACTGCCATTACATTCATCTTAGGGAACAAGAAAACAAAATGATTGAGGAGTGTGAGTGTGGTGAGCTGGGGAAGCTGAGTAAACTATGCAACATGCTTAGAATTAGGGACCTGGGCTCCTTCAGGGTGCCCCAATTACTAGTAGGATTTGGGGAAACTTTTCTGTTTCCTTATTTGTAAACTTGAAATAATAATGGGAGTACATGGTACTGTCATTGTAGGGATCATGTCAAGTAACTTATTTCTAAGCTTTTAGCATAGTGGTTGGCACATTGCCATCCAATATACAGGAGTGATTTTGATTATGATTGAATATTCTCCACCTCTGTTAAGAAAAGAGAAGTGAGATGATAGTGTATAATATAAAGGAGAATTCTTGACACTAAAATGTGAATAGCTTATTAAGAGAAGACATGGCTCTTCGCTTGATAGGGTATAAATGAACAGGAAAGAGCACAGAGGGGTATTGTAGTATACTCTACTGCCTGAAAAGAGAAGAATATAATGGCTTTCTGATGTATGATCTGAGTTCTGCAAGGTCAAAGCTATTATAATATGCTGTTGTTTGCCTTTCCCACTCATTCTCTAGGAGTGTACAGTGGAGTTTTCTATTGGCTGGGTGATGAGAAATGATATCATTATTCTGAAGGGTCATGTAAGGTGAGTTTCTATTATTCTTGTGTTTTAGACACTTTTAATTTTAATACTGGATATTTTAATACTGGATGTTATGCATTAATCATGAGGATATTGTTGGGTGGCACGTGTGGTTCAAAGGAGTAGGGCGCCCACCCCATATACCGGAGGTGGTGGGTACAAACCCAGCCCTGGCCAAAAAAAAAAAAAAATCAGGAGTATATTGTGTATCAACAAAAGTAACTTTTATGAGCAAAAGGTTTTCTTTCTTAATAATTTTTCAAAGTGTAAAGAGTTCTGAGACCAGAAAGTTTAAGAACTGCTATAATAGATAAACTTTGGATAACAATAATAACAACATATTTTTGAGCCTTCTATACACTCAACACTGTACCAAGTGCTGCTCTTGCATCTTTTCATGAAGCCTGTTGACAACTCATGGTTGCATTTCACTTTGGTGATGAATAATCTGACCCTGAGAGAAGCTGAGTAAATTGCCTATGGTCACATGACTGGTAAACGGCAGAGCTAGGATTTAAGGTCTTTGCATCTTGTTGCCTGGGTTGTGTCTTAAGATTCTGCAGTCTTGACAATTCAAAGGGTATTAAACTTCACAGTGAACCATTGCTTTGGGATTAGAGGAGCCTAAAGTATGAGGTATGCTCTGAGAACAGATATAGAAGCCAATTTTGGATTATGACTCTCTAGCTGTTTGACTGGAACAAAAAAGCAGAGATGAGAATTGAGATAATTCTCAGGGATCTTGCCTTGACACTCCCAGTTCTTTCAATAAGTGAATTGTTGGCTGCCCTATGTCCTTTCCCTCTTAGATTTATGATCACAGCCGAGGGTAGCTGGCCAGTATGCTCTGGGCCACTCCACTGGGGTGCATTAATCATGAGGTACCTCCCTAGTGACACTCGGGTGAGAGAGTGGGACAGCCAAGAATCTTAGGCCAGGAACTCAGTCTCCTTTTGGTGCCAACACCTCTACTTTTCACAGTTAAAAAACATAAGAAGACTAGGGCTAACAAAGTGGGGTGGGGGTAGGGCTGCTACCATTGTTATTAAAAAGAAAGAAAGAAAAATCTAGGAAAAAATTTCTAATACTTGTATTATGGCGAATTCCTGATTTAAACTTATAGACTGTTATGAATATTTGAAATTTACCTAACTAATTTCCATCAGTAATAAAGCCAGTCTTTTATTTTCATTTAGCATGTATGTGACACACAGAAGAGCCCAGGCTTAACTTGGCTCCTGCCATACAGCCACAACGAACCCACCTCTGGCAAGCGTGCTTGACCCACCTCCTCCAATTTCCTCATGAAGAAACTACAGAGCAGAGACTCAGAGTGATTTGCTTGAGAGCCCATAGCTGGTTTATAGCACAGACATCATGCTATTTTCCTTTTTCCAGATGTTCCAGATTTTGGATTTTTAAGGACCAGCAAAAGTTTTTATAAAGGGGAGTAGGAGGAATATAACAAGTGATTGCCAACTTTTTGTTTTAGCAACTAAAGATATTAAGAAGGTATAACCACTATATGATGTCAGCACTCCTCATAAAAGAAAGACATTTCTGACTATTTTATGTCTTTTGAATAGCTGAATTTAGCTCTATGAAATTCTCTATATTTTTCTACCTTTACTTATTTTAAGACAGGAATAGGGTAAATGTTGCCAAAGGCCATTCTTTGTCCCCAGGCTGTGATGTTTGGTCACTGCTGAGCAACATTAATAATTCAGGAAGAAGAGCGAACATTTCTCTAATGATTAGTGATGTTAAGCATTTTTTCCATGCAAATTTCCGAGATACTTGGCCATTTATAGGTCTTTTTTGGAGAAATGACTAATAAGGTCTTTTATTCATTTTTTTAATGGCATTATTATTATTGTTTTTGCTATTGAGTTATTTGAGTTCCTTATATATTCTGGTTATTAACACCTTATTGGATATATAATTTGCAAATATTTTCTTATATTCTGTAGGTTGTCTCTTCACTTTGTTCATCGTTACCTTTGCTCTACAGAAGCTTTTTAGCCTGATGCTATCTCATTTATGTGTTTTTGCTACTGTTGCTTGTGCTTTTAGAGTCATATCCAAATCACATGAGATATCACCTTACTCCAGTTAGAATGACAGTCATACAAAGACAAAAGATAACAAGTGGTGGTGAGGATGTGGAGAAAAGGAAACCCTGTACACTGTTAGTGTGAATGTAGATTAGTGCAGCTATTATGGAAAGCAATATGGAGGTTTCTTAAAAAATTAAAAATAGAATGACTATATAAAATACATGCCCAGAAATCCCACTACTGGGTATATATATATCCAAAGGAAATGAAATTAATATGTGTAAGAAATATCTGCACTTCCATGTTCATTGGAGCACTATTCACAGTAGTCAGGATACAGAATCTACTACTTAAATGTCCATCAATGGGAAGAAAATTTTGGGTATATACATAGTATATATGAGGTATAGTGTATAGTATATATTTGGGTATATACCTGTATATGCAAATAGGATTCTAAAAAATGGATCTCCTATATGAAGAGAATAGAATAGTGGTTACCAGACACTGGGTAGAGGAGGTAGAAGGAGGTACTAGGGGATTGGTCAATGGGCATGATGTTACAATTAGGTAGGAACAAGTTCTGGTGTCTAATTGCACTGTAGGATGACTCTAGTTAACAATAGTGTATAATACATTTCAAAATAGCTAGATGAGATAATTTTGAATGTTCTCTCTATAATGAAAGAATAAATGTTTGAGGTGATGATGTGCTAATTAGCCTGATTTGCTACATTACACACTGTATGCATGCATTGAAACATCATATTGTACCCTATGGGAATGTATAATTATTATGTGTCAATTAAATTCTTTTTTTTTTTTAAAGAGAAGCATAACTTTCTCAGAGGCTCTTCCTCATGGGCAAGAGTATAACTTTCTGGTTATTTGAACAGCAAGTGTGAATTCTAATGTTTGTCAGCTGAGCTCCAGGCATGGGCTACATTTAGTCCTCTGAGGGCTTCACAAAGCTGTACCTGTGTGCCCAGGAGGGCAGTGTCTACCTGGCCTATGACCCTGCTCTCTATCCAGACCATTAAATGCAGTTGATGAGATCCTGTGGGTGACTTTCCATTTCATTTTCACTTGCATCCAAAACCTAACTATCATAATGGAATAAAAAAATTACGCAAGGTTAAATGTGTTCACTAATTGCCCAGCCTTCCATGATTAGGGCTCTGTAAGCCTTCAAGGCTCTAGTTTTCATGTAAGTTGAACTCAGCTCACCAGCCTAGGTAGAGAGAAATCACTGCCCTAAGTTGGAGTCCTTGATGATCTCCATGGCAACAATCCACAGTAATGCAGTCGAAAGGTATTAGATTGGAATGGGTGTGTGGAAGGTACCACCTGTCTGCAATTATAGGTCAAAGTATAAAAAATCTTCTACCCCAAGATATTCCATTTATTACCAAATCTCAACAATAAAGGGACCCTCACAGTTCAGATGGCCAGTAGACTAATAGGATGACCAAGGGGCTAGGTTATTTTAGGTGACTGGCTGACCAATAGGGTGATGAAAAATTTTATTCCTAAATCTGGGGATAATTTTAGAAACTCCTAGTCTTTCTAGGGGGTTACTGAGAATTCTGAATTAAAGTAGGCCAATATCAGCATGGTGCCAGCTATGATCCATGTGTCCAGGACACTGATTACTCTTCACCACTCCAGACCTGAACTGATCTGAGTCATCTCTATTCTAACTTCCCACATCTAGATTAGTTTTGAAAGCTCTAAGATCAGTCTGGTATTGCTGGCTGCTGTGGAGGGTCTGTTGTGTCTTGGAGTAGTAATGGTAGTTTAATCAGGGTTGAGGATAAAATTAAGTTAAGCCAAGCTGATAAGTATTTCCTGAGCTTCTATTGTGTGTAAAGTGTATGCAAGTCCCTTATTCTTATCACTTCCTTGAAGGTAATGGCACAGAAAAAAGTGAAGAGAAATGCAGGCAATTTCTTGGAAAGAGTCAAATTGTCAACATGAGAGTTTTTTCTTATTTAACACGAGATTTCTTTTGCACATACTATGTACCAGGGACTTTGAATCGTGATCTCATTGAACAACCTGCAAGATGAATGTGACTCTATTCAACTGAAGCTCAGAGAGGTGTCTCGCCCGAAGTCACAAAGCTAAAAAGTGGCAGAACTGGGGTGTATGCATATCTAACTCCGGAGCTTATTATAGCAAATTGTAATGATTACCAAGTTTTTCCTCAGATCCTGTCCAGTAAATAAACTGTGAAGTTATACTTGGAATGACCACCTCATCTCAAACTCAATGATATTTTACATTTTACTGCTGATTTTTGTTTTTTAGCACTTCTGTGGTCATGTGGATCTTGGCAATCTTAACCCAGATACCTGAAGGGTTGCTGGGCCAGAGAAGAATGTTCAGACACCCTTCTCCATGTGGAGTGCCACCTAACCATCTCTAGGACT
Organism: Galagoides demidoff; assembly: GCA_963574575.1. NCBI lineage: Eukaryota > Metazoa > Chordata > Mammalia > Primates > Galagidae > Galagoides > Galagoides demidoff. Next base: position 14,389 of record CAUYQV010057018.1, on the reverse strand, counting down.
CTGCCTAGCCCGCTCTCGAGAGAGTGACCCTCCCTCAGCTGGGAGATGGCTAACCATTTTTTCTCCTTGTTGCTAAAAAGGCCCATCAGATTTGGGGCCTTTTAGGACTGCCTTCCTAAACTGTGAATTGCAAAGGCAAGTTCAAAAGGCCTTCAGCCAACTTGGAGTTTCTCAATCAAATTATATTCAATTAGAAATCAGCTTATAAAACACTAAATGAAAAGAAAGAAAAGAAAAAGGGCTTTGCCAGTTTCCTGGCCGTGGCTGTAGAAATGCCTGGAGTTTTAATGATCTTCTCTGTCCATTAAGGGATCTGATAGACATGAAGTTTTATAAGGTAAAACCCAAAAATGGATCAGGTTTTTGATGCCAAAATTCCATTAGGCTTGCAATAAAGGATGCCGTAGATCTATTTTGCAGATATATTTTGAGGCAGTGAAACCAAGTAAAATAATAAGACCTTTTAAATTTAATGTTTATTCCAGGGGCTGATCATTCAGAAGAGAAACTTTCTGAGTATGACTGGGTAATATGTTTTTCTGCTTTATTTTTCTTCAGTGGCCTACTTACTTTTCAATTTTCCCCAGGGGCAACAGTGCTGGCTGGGAGGGGAATAGGTATGGAGCTCTTGCTGGTTCTTTTTCTAGACCGACTTCTTTTTGATGCTGTTACCAAAGAGGACCTCAGGGAAATGAAGCAAATCCCTCAGCAGCCCTCATTTATCTCAGTCATCCCTATGTGCTTAGTGCCGGCCCTGTCCTCTTTCATTAAAATTTTGTGTTTGCTCTGAGTATATTATTAGCCATCATATGACTTGGACACAAGACTGGATTGAGAGAGTGTGTTGAACATATCAGTGTACTACCCTTTAGTCCTTTCAGTGATAGAAAAAGTTGATAAAAAGACTAAGTCCTTTGATACAAGAAAAGATTCAGGGAGCAGCATTCTTGATGAACTCTTGTGATAAGGAAGAGCATAGGGTTGGGTTTTCAGAGATGTAGGGTAGACAGTGTGGGGGGTAAGCACACCCAGGGGACAATCACTGCAGAGTTAACCGCCAGGGCAGAGGTGCCCCAAACTCATCTGCATTTAGCTGCTTGGGTGCAGGTAAAGACCAAGCAGAGTGTTGAGCCAGGGGACAGGAAAGGTAAGAGGGGCAGCAGAAGCAAGAACGGGTGCACAGAACAAGGGGAATGATGGATCTAGGGCCTAGTTTGCAAAGGGAGAGAAATGAGAAAAGGTGTGTTCAGTGTCTGGAGGTCTTGCAGGGATGAGGCACTGCCACAGTCAGAGATGGGGAGATGGTCAAAATATTAACAGAAACAAATAAATTCACAGTCAGAGAACATTAATATGTCAGATACCGTCATGGTCACAATTCATGGAGAGCAGTTGTAAGCTCACTTACTCAGCATGCAAAGATATCATGCATTCATGTTTAATTTGCTCTTATTTTAGAATCTATGGACATTTCTAAAAAGTAGCTACTGAACATACATATTGTGAAAACAGCTCACAACACTCAAGTCCTACCCACTGTTAGAAGATCATTCAAGGTTTATTGACAGGTTGTTGATTGGTTCTCTCCACTAAAGATTAAGTCTTAATGTCTAAAAGTTAAGGAATAGAATCTGTTTCAGTAATTTAATAGGCGTCTGCATCCAACTTTGATTCAATTCCTGTTCATGTACAAGACACAGCCTTAAAGAGTCATTAAATTCCCATTTTAACTGGTCAGGGCTGTAAGTTAATACAAGACGTATTTGCTTCTCCCCCTCATGCTATGCTGTGAATGTTCTGTTTGGCTCGCCTGTGATTGCCATTCCATCCCAGGGTTCTCATTTCCTCCTCTCCTGAGTTTGAGCCAGCATAATTTTGGCACATGGAAAAAAAATATGCATCTTCTGTCTTTTTTCTCATAGCCTTCATTTACATTTTAGTCTATTTTGGTTTTTTTTTTCTGCAATGCTTTCAATGTGCTTTTATTTCCTGTTTTCATAGGCTTTATATAACTTATGAAAAATGTGATCCAAGATATATCTGGGTCAGAGATTATTTATTTATTTGTCTTTTTTACTGTAATTTGGAATATACTGACCTGCAGAGTAGGCACTGGGCGTGGCTATCTGAAGAGTTGTCTTTAGAGGACTTTGACTGAAGGTGATTTTCCAGGGCTTTGTGCCTTGGTGACTTGAGAAGGCAGCTGGTGGGACACAGAGGCAGATCATTAGCATATGTCTAATTCTCATTTCCAAGGCAAATAAAGATGAAATTCACCTTTTTGTTTCCAAGGCAAATAAGATGAAGTAATTTCTTCTCTCTTTCCATCAGTCTTATTTTCTTAATTTTCATGTTAATAGTACTTTCTTATAGTCAATTAAATGCGTACTTCTTAAGTGCTCAGCACAATGAATTTTGACAAATGTTTATAGTATGTCCTAATTAAAATATATTGGAAAGCTAAGATGAGAAGATTGCTTGAGGCTAGGAGTTTGAGACCAGCCTGGGCAACATAGCTAGGCTTTGTCTCTACAAAAAATAGAAAAATTATCTAGGCATAATGTTGGGCAGCTGTAGTTCCAGCTACTTGGGAGACTGAGGTGAAAGGATCACTTGAACCCAAGAGTTTGAGGTTGCAGTGAGCTGTGATGATGCCTCTGCACTCCAGCCTGGGTGACCGAGTGAGACCCTCTCTCAATGAATGAATGAATGAATGAATAAAATAATTCAATCTTCCTAGAAAGTTAATTCATGCTTCTTTCTAGCCAAGTAGTAGTCCACAACCAGCTCCAGGTAACCATTGATCTGCTTTCTGTCCCTGTAGATCAGTTGACTACATTTAAGAACTTTACACAAATGAAATCATACATATGTATTCTTTAATTTAGGCTTTATTTCATTCAGTATATATTTTTGAAATTCATCTCTCTGGTTATGCATATCATGTATGTACTCTTCCATTGTGTGGATGGATATACTATAATTTGTTTATCCATTTTCCTATTGATGGATAACCTGAGCTATTTCCAACTTTTGCTCAACATGAATAAAGCTGCTACTTGTATACGTGTGTTTTGTGAACAGACACATTCATTTCTCTTGGTGTATGTCTGGGACTATTATTGCTAGGTCATAAGGTAGGTAAACATTCAAATTACTCAGTGACTTCCAATTTGTTTTCAAAATGATTGTGCAATTTTAAACATCTACCAGCAATGTGTAAGAGTTCTGGTTGCTCCACATCCTTGCTAACGCTTTTTTTATTTTTAGCCATTCTGGGGAGTATGTAGAAGTATGTCCTTATGGTTTTGCTTCATGTTTCCTTGGTGACTAATGATGTTGAGGACTCTTTCATATATTATTGACCAACTGAATATCTTCTTTTGTGAAGTGTCTGATCGAGTTTCTAATAAAGTTTTTGTTGGGTTGTGTTTTTAATATTTTATTTCCTTTCGAAGAGTTTAACTGATTAATATATGCTTTAATCAAGAGCCAACTTGGGTGCCTAGATTTCCACAGGCTTTCTAACTTATTATTGTACTTAATCAATATGACAAATTCTTGATGTTGACGTATCACATCCATTTTATAGAATAGGAAACCAAGGTTCAAACAGAGTGAAAACCATTCTTACAGTTGAAGCTTTCTGATTTGAGGCATAGATCCTATGATTTTCATTTTCACCCCTTTTTACCTGAGAAAACGTTGGAAAAAAGACATCGCTGGAGAAAAATCACTCTCTTTGAAATTGGTCCTGGCCTTTTTATTTTTTAATCATTTTTTTTAAAGCTATACTTTTAATTTATTAGAGTCGCATTTTACAGAAAAGTTGCTAAGATAGTGTGCAGAGAATTCCTGTATATCCCTGTGTCCTATTTCTTTCTTTCTTTTTTTTTTTGCAGCTTTTGGCTGGTGCTGGGTTTGAACCCACTACCTCCAACATATGGGGCCAGTACCCTACTCCTTGAGCCACAGGGGCCGCCCCGTGTCCTATTTCTTTATTTGAACAGCTTTATTGAGATAGAATTCATATACAATTTATGCATTTGCAATGCATAGTTCAATAGTTTTTAGTACATTCACATATATGTGACATGATGGGCATCACCATCATCCATTTTAGAACATTTTCATCACCTCAAAAGAAACCCTGTATCTTTTAGTTAACACCCCTCTGTGCCCCTACAACTCCTCCCAACCCTAAATGATCATTAATCTACTTTTGTCTGTGTAGCTTAAACTGTTGGGGCTATTGCATATGTGTGTGAACTACATCATATGATACTGTGCATGTGATGTTTTGGGACTGGCTTCTTTCAGTCCTGGCTGTTTTGAACACTCGTAGTGTAAGACTACTTGCAGTCACTGGCATTCCTCTCTGGGCACTGGGCTACATTGGCAGTTTCCCTGCCATTAGGAGTGGCATGTGATCCAGTCGCAGAAGTGATGTAGGTGTGATGTTTAGGCCTGGTTCTTTGAAAACCAAACCAAACCAAACATACCAACTCTTATCCCCACTCTCTTTTCTCCTGCATGGGCTGAATCAAGGAAACTCAGAAGACCTAGGGGAAGGTGAAAGCACAAAATGCTTTCCCCTAAAAGAGATGCAATATCCTCTTCAGACCCCAATAAGCTGTACCACAGCTTAGAAACAAATGTTTACCACACTGAATTAGCCACTGAGATTTAGCAGTTATCCACTACAGTAACTAGTCTTACTTGCCTTTCCTACTAACACATTCTTTGAAAGCCCATAATTGTGAATACTTCTAATGCCTCAAGAACTCTAACTGTGCTTTGTCTTTTTCATTAAAGTATCTCCGGCCACCTGCCCAAGACCAGGAATTGAGAAGCCTGATTTCTTTAAAATAGTGTCCCTGTGTGCACGACCAGAACACAACTGTGTTACTTCCATGCAGTCTTAAGTAAGGGTTGTCTTAAAAACAGATCTTTCCTAAGCTTATATAGCTTATTTAGTTGAAAAGTCAGAGATGACATTCTTATGAAATAAATCTCATATATGTAAAAACATTTATCAACATCCTTAGAACAAATTCCTCAAGATTAGGATTTATTTCACTGTCTTTGCACCATAATCTCCCAGCACACAGGAGGTTCCATAGGAACCTCGAGGGACAGAGACCTATGTGCATTGCAGGGCATTGGTGAATTACAAAAATCTGTCTCGTTCTAAAGATCAAAACTTCTACCCATCTGGGATATATAAAGCCTATACATAGAATTTATGATGGGGTTATCTTGAATTATGTGTTGGGTGTTGAGCTTGGCACATAATAAATATAAGTGATCCTCACAGGACAGTAGATTAACATCTGGGGGCGAGGGAGAAATCAGGCATCTGTGGAATTTAAATGGGAAGATGCTCTGCTCTTCTCAGAGGGGAAAGAGCTTTCAAGCCCCAGGAGATAAAGCTAAGATCCTTGTTTTTAAGTCCCTTACTAAACTCCTCCTTGTGGGAGAAGTGATTTATCTGCTCAGTGATTTGGAAAAGGAGCTGTGTAAATTTGGTTTGCCCCTCTAGATCCTCTCGTTTTTAGAACTTCCTGCCCACAAAAGGTGCACTTACCATGTGCATTAGCTGGCAACACTGCGGGAGGCCTGTGGGTGGCCGGCTGCACCCGTGACCTGGGGATAAGTATGGCTGGTTCTGAAGGCAGCTGTTAAGAAGGCCACTGAGACTGGCCACCTAAGCGCCCCCCTCCAGAACAGCTCTGATTAGTAAGAAAGCTCACACTCCTGTCCTCCTGTCTTTATTTACATGCCCTTGTGTCTCTAAACCGGTTGTGAGCTTGATGTGGGCGTGTTTGTGTGGGGAATAGACAATGGAAATATGTATTGGTCCCTTAGATCCTAACAGGTGCACAATTAACATACTGCATGTGGTACACAAACGAGTGATGCCAATAGCATCCCTGCCATGTGCAGAACTGTGCTGGAGGCTGTGTGTGACTTTAGAAGAACAAAGGAATTTCCGAGTCTTCTCAAGTATATTGAGACTCCTTAAGGGAGGGGACAAACTTGCACGACAGTTAAAATCAGCTGAAGGTGTCATGTGAGTAAGGGTTGTACGGCGTGGGAAAGGCTGCAGTCACTTCAGGAATTCAGAGATGCGAGATGGTGACATAGCCTGGAATATTCCTGAAGATCAAATGTGGCCCTCCAGATGTCTGGAACACTTGGACATGAGTAAGTCGAAACACAAGATGACAAAAATGTTTCAATTTTCCAGAAATTATTTCTGGTTCCTTCCACTGTTTTTTTGTTTGTTTGTTTGTTTTCTCTTCTAGTTGTGATTTCTATATGGCATATAAGAAATGATATAGCCAGAGTCGCAAAGAGATTATAAGGACTTTACATTGATTCATAATACTGTGTATACAAATAATGATCTGTATTTTTTAAATGCTGGCAGTACATCAATGTCAAGGATGGGTCAATAAGAATAGTGCAAAGGTTGACGTGATCTTCAGACTTTGTTGTTGTTATGCTCTTGGTAATATGGCTTTCCCTCTATTTCTCATCCAGCTATTCTTGCTCTGTAATGTGCCATTCCCTGGAAGAGTAGGTAGGTCAATACTTCCTGGGACATCTTCATGAATAAAAAAAAAAAAAAAGAATTACGTTTTTAATTTCCTCTTTATAACAATATATTTTTTCCAATTTTAATATCAGGTGTATCCAGATTAAGCAGAATAATTTTGAAGTATTTCTTCTTTTTCTATTGTCTATAAGATTTGGCATGATCTGTTTTTGAAATTATCTTTTATTTCTATTTATAAATATTAGTTGTCTATGTTTTGAGAGTTTGGAAAAAAAATAATAAGAAGTTAATTGATGACTCCATACTGAACCTCAGGGACAAAGCATTCTAGAATAGATATACTCTTATTTGACAATGTGAATGTTCCTTTCTTTACATTACTATTATTATTATTATTATTATTATTATTGCTTAATACTTCGTTGCAGCAATCGTCTGATTTATCTTCTGAATGTATTTATCTTTGTTCATTCTTTACGAGGTTTTTGTTTCTAGTCCTTATCTTAAACATTGTTATTGTTGTTAAATTTTAAGCCTTTTTAATTCTGTGAAGGCAAGATGTGGAATCCTAATAATCACATGTATATGTAAAAATAAAAATATATAAAAACATAAAAAAAAATGAACACAGTCTGGAATAAAGAAAATACTAAGAGCAGCCATTGACGTGAACATGGGGCATGTGAGCAAAATGGACAGAATCCTGACAGAGCCCGCTCTTCAGAAGGATGTTACCCTTTGGTTGGCCACATGGGGTCAGCTTTATGGGTGTGCCCCATCACTCCTGGGTCTAATTTCCATCCATCACCCAAGTGTTGTCCAACAACGACTCAGCCAATCATACTGATCTAAAGATATGGTAAAGAAGTACCCAGAAGTAACCTAAAGTTACAATGTCACTGCAGTGTCTCCAAGATCAATTCCCCACAGTGTCACAACTCGGGGAGGGGCAGCTTCGCTCTGGGCTGGAGCTCCTTGGTGTCAGGCCCTGTCCCTCTGCTGAGGAGACTGCATTTGCCTTCTGTATAGCGCCTCTTTCTCTACCTCCTACTCTCTTAAGCTACTGTATGGCAGTTTTCAAGTAAAAGGCCCACGGTTCTTGTCAACTGCACAAGTCTGAGCTTTCTGAATTTCTCTGACCTTGCAAAGCAGGAGGACATTTCCAGGGGTTTCCTGAGATGAGCCCTGTGGGAAAAGAAAGGAAAATCTTTGGCTTTCCTGAGGGCAGTAGCATCTCCCTCTGCTTAGGGGGGCTTTGCTTTCAGCCATAAGATCAGGCTCATGTGCTTTCAGGCCAGTGGTTCTCAACCTTCCTAATGCTGCAACCCTTTAGTACAGTTCCTCATGTTGTGGTGACCCCCAACCGTGAAATAATTTTCGTTGCTACTTCATAACTGTGATTTTGCTACTGTCATGAATCGTAATGTAAATATCTGATATATAGGATGGTCTTAGGCGACCCCTTTGAAAGGGTCATTTGACCCCAAAGGGTTCATGACCCACAGGTTAAGAACTGCTGCTTTATTTACGGAATGAGAATTTGAACCTTAGAGATCAACAGTTCAGAATCTTTGAAGCCAAAGGCATTTAAGGGCTCACCAATATTCTTTTTTTTAAATATTCTTGATAAAATTATTCTTTCTTTTTATTTAGATTGATTTTAAAAATTACCTGGATAACTTTTACCTATTGTACCACTAGCCTGAATAACTTAAATTAAACCACTATATTGTCTAATATTTGAGGCCATGAGCTGTGACACAACTTTGTTTTATTTCACAGAAGCAAAGATTCTGCCTTCTACACATCGTACAATCCCTCCAACTGTCTTTAAATGCTAACTACCTAAGGCATTTGTGGCAAACTTGGTAGTTGCTTATCTACTGTTCTATCCTTTTTCTTACCAACAGAATTACATTGGGTGGCTGATGTACCTACCTCCTGTATCTTCATTCCCTAGTCCTTCTTGTGGGCAGGGGTGGTCCAGTGATAGAGTTTCAGCCACAGAGATATGAACAGAAACAGCTGGGTGGGGCATCTGGGAGAAGAGTTTTAAAGGGGATCGCCTCGGGGGCAGTGCCTCTGTGCTCCTACTTTCCCGTCTTCCTCTTGTGTGGACTGGCCGCTGATTTTTGGTGCTCCAGCACTCTCCTGGGACCATGAAGAACGCTGGAAGTTTAAAAACTGCTAGTGATAGAAGGAGCCCGCATCCTCATATTATGGGAATTCTGTGCTGAGCCACCAGTTTCTCATCTTCAGACTTCTTTGAAGCCGTTGTTGCCGAGTTTTCTCTTACACTGCATCAAAACTCAATCCCTAACCAACAAAATTCTCAATCTTCAGATTGCTTTACTTACAGATAAAACAGAAAAATTGAATGTCTGACATGAAAACTTTTTTTTTGCAAAAACATTCTTGGGTAAAATTCTAACTTTAAACAGTGAAGAAGACATGCTCTCCTTTGTAGCATCAAGGAGGCTTGGAGGGAAAGGCCCCTCTGCTTTGGGGTAGCTGTCATTATATGCGTGTGAAAGTGATGTTAGTGACATTCCTAAAGACACCAGGGTGTGAAGTGACACTGGGGTGGGAGCTTAATGCAAAGAGCAGGGACTCTGGCATCTGGCAGATCAGGGTTTCAAAGTAATTTTAAACCCAATATCATATTTTCTTCAGCCTCAGTTTTCTGATGTATAAAATGTGGGAAGCTTCAGGTTAAGAAAGAAGAACCTGTAAAATATCAGACCAAAGGGAACAGGTGAAGTACCTGGAATCACATGTGGCCATTTCCCTGTGTTATGTCTTCTCATTCTTTCACCTAACAAATGTTTATGGAATGCCTACTCTATGCCAGGATGGGGTCAGGGATTCAGTTCTTTGGCTTTCTGAGTTCTCCTGGGATGGAATTATAACTTTGGGGTTTGGGGTCAGAAAGATGAATACTTGGGCTATTAGTTCATTGACACTAACCAGGGAGGAGTGGGTTTCAGAGCTTCCTCGTAAGGTTTCAGTTAAGAAACCAAACTGCTTGGATGGGAGGAGGGAGGGTGATTGGTGGGGTCACCTCTATGGTTTATCTTACAAGGGTACAAGTGAATCTTTCTAAAAGCAGAATTTGAATGTCTTAACTCCATAACCAAGAAAATGACATGAAGTCTACATTAACCAGTTTGATGAGAGTATTTCAAATTGTATATGAAAATACCACACTGTACCCCATGATTGTATTAATGTACACAGCTATGATTTAATAAAAAAAAAAAAAGAAAAAGAAAGAAACCAAACTGCCATCTCAGTAGCATAGTGGCTGGTGATTTTCACCCAGTAACAGATGTGAAGGCTGGAGATAGGACTGACTGACATAGTCAGTATTTAGAAGCCGGAGTGAAACCTTGAAATTCCATCTGGAACACCTGTACTTCTCCAGGAAATAAAATGGGTTTTGGTACATAGAGACCCTAAAAACTGAAAAGAAATGGGGCTCATTTCCTTGTGACTGTAGTCCCTATCACTTTTCATATGTACTGCAGATGTGAGACCAAATACTTGAAAATGTCTAAAGTCAGTGGATTATTTACAACAGGAAAGCACCCAAGTCAGACCCCAAGAAGCCTTTCAGGACGTCTTTCTGAGTCTACCCCTTGATGAACTTGGATCACTGTGCAGACTTTCAAATGAGCAGCAAATTTAAGATTGTTTACTATCCATCATTTATGAACTGTGATATGAAATGAATATTTAGAAGGAGAACTTCGGGTAGAGGGAGGTGGAAAAGTACAGATACTTCACTTTGTGAGAAATTGAGTTGTTATTCACCAAGACTCTGGGCTCAAGGGACTTGCAACTGGGAAAAGTGAGGGTAACAGCGGTTCATATTTGCTGAACGTTTCGAAGAACCAGGATGTCATGTGGTTTATTTTCATCTTTAGTCCTCGTTGCTGACAGCTGTCAGAGGTGAAAGCGAAAATTGATTTTGGTACGTGCTTCCATGGAGAGCAGTGGCCGTAAAGTGTGTACAATAGGGTTGTTGGTGTCAATCAGACTTGAGCCCAAATCCTGACCATGTAACTTGGAGCACATTATTAAATGTCTTTCAACCACAGTGAATCATCCTCTATCATTTTTTCTACGTGTAAACTGAGTCTGAAAGGAGTCAACCACCTACCTGGCTGAGGTTGAACAGTGGTCCAAGAAGAGCTGGGTGGAGTCCAGCAGCTCTTTCCTACCCCTTGGGACCTCACGGGTCACAGAGGGACAGGAAACACCCTCCTTATACATGTGAGGAAATGGGAGTCCAGTGACAGCAGGCACCAGAACTCTGGCCCAGACACCCATCTCTAGAGAAGGAGTGAGGGGGGCGCGGGAGAAAACTAAAAGTTTGCCAATACCGCATCCTCATTTTTTTCATTTTCTGGCTCCGGAACATAAGTCAGGACAAAATCTGGATTCGATCCACTTTCCCAGTTTCCAACGTATGTTTTCTCCTGGGCTAGAACAAACGCTGCTGGATTACCAGGTTGTGTTTACATTTTTCTCTTATCTAGGGTGGCATCACTGACGCGTCTGTAGCTCCTCGGCCTGCTCTGCCTGGATAAGCTTTGCCATCTGGTTCTTTCTGTTGCCACACAACTATCCCTTCACCTTCTCTGCCTCTCTGCACTTTTCTTTGTTATCAGTTACACGTTTTGTGCCAGAATATCTATTTGTGCAATTCTACTTGCAGGATATCTAGTTAGTACTGAGATCCTCCCCTACAATGTGTAGCTATCTACCCTGGGAATCAGCACTGGTGATTCCATCCCTCCTTTTGTAAAAATACTTCTTCCTCTTGTCTCTCCATCCAGAGCTTGTCCTCAGCCTTTTCTTTCCTAATGACAAATGTTTTCCTGTGAGTTTTTAGACATTTGGAGGAACACTTCCATTAGATCCCCTATGATGTAGAAAACAGTTTTGCTCCAAGCCTCAGAAGCGTGTTTCGTGGAATTTTCTTTTTAAAAACAGAACAAAGAGCAGTTGCAAGGGCCAGTTCCTCCGCTCTTGGCTCTTGTTTCCATTTAGGCCCTAAATGGTAACCAGACACGGACTCAAATTCCGAGGCCCTCAGTGCCGCCTTCCCTGTTTCTCTTTTCCTCTTGAGGTTCATTATTTTCTCCAAATTAAAACGTTCTGGTTGGAATGAGTGAGCATAAAGAGGCAGGGCAGCAGGGAGCTCCGGCCGTGCAGAGGGATTATACGCAGGGGAGGCCCTGTCGCCGGTCTCTGATATGATTAATCAGTCAAAGGGAGCATGACTTTGTAGTTTGAGGAGATCGGTTTTGAAAGGACGTCTACTCTTGTTACTCAGGACAGTGGTTTTTAAAAAACAATATCTTGGAATATTTTGGAGACATTATGGAGGCGTGAGCTTTATGCAAGTATGAGCTGCTCGCCGTTCATTTGTTCATTTATTCTGCAAATGCCGACTGTGTGGCTGCTGTGTGTCAGGCGTTGTGCTGGGTGCTGAGGATCTCAGGGCTGCAAAACAGGCCGCACCCTGCCCGCTCAGATCATATGACAAAGTGGGGGTGACAGATATTAACCAAAGGATCACACGCATACGTGAACGCCTGCAAACTGAGCTAGGTGCACGACGCGGGAGAGGGGTGTCGCAAGCTGTGCGAGCTGCGCGTGTGTCCGAGGCTGGCTTCCGAGGAAGAGACTGGTGAGCCAAGGTATAAAGGGTGAGAGAGAGGTCACTGGGTGAGGGTGGGAGCAGGCTTGGGGTGAGTTTTAGTGGAGCAAAGTCCCTTTTCTGACAGCGGAAATGCTGTGCGCAGAGGCTGTGTGGAGGAATCAGCACAGTGCGTGAGGAGCGATGAACGTCGCCAGAGAGTCTGGGCTTCTGAGTATGTGACCAGGTGAGTGCAGCAACAGGCCCTGGGGATGGGCCTCGAGGAGAGATTTAGTCTTTATCCTTGGAGCTGGTATCCTATTCTATGCTGGGAAATGGCACAGTGAAATTTGTATTTTGAAAAGGTCACTCCTGTTTCAGTGCAGAGAGAACAGATTTTCAAAAGGCCAGAATGGACTCATTCAATCATTCATTCATTCATTTATTCAAGAAATGTTTTCTGGGCCTTTTCTTGCTACATCAGTGAGAGAATCCCTGTCTGCCCAGAGCTCACATCTAGTGGGCAAGGACAGATAACAAACAAACATAGAGTTTATCACTAAGTTCCAACAGCGATAAGTACAATGAAAAAAAAAAATCAACCAAGGGGAATCCAGTGTGCACCATGGTGGGATGCGCTACTGTTTCTAGTTCTGTTGGATTTTTTTGGAAGACCTTCCTGAGAAGGTGAGATTTTCCTTCCTAGAGGCAGTGTTTTTCCCCTAATTTGGGGTCATGGGCAGAGCTGGTCACCTTATGAGCTCTTTACATGTTAGTCCTCAGATGTGCTGACTCTCTGAACAGACCCTTCAATCCCTCCAAGTTCCCTTGGCCTTGGTGCAGTCAGAGTATGTGAACTTGAAGGAATTAAGGCTGTGTGAGTCAACTCCATCATTTTACAGGCAACAAAACAGGACCGCAGAGAGTTCCCATTTGGGGATGAGCAGTTGATCTGTCCTGGTATCCAGGCCATCTCATCCTGGGGCCAGAGCTTCCTGCCTTGTCATTTGGCCCTCCTGGTAAGTGCAAGGGCACAGCTGTGCACTCTGAGGCTATGTAGGCAGTTTCCAAAACTCTTTTCATCCCTGGATGTGTAGGAGACTCCAAATACCTGCACAAAGTGATTAATGGTCCACCCCCAACCCTGGCATCTCCTAATGCAAAAAAAATAAAATAAAATAAAAACTTCTTGGATAGCAACCAATTTAATTTAGGCTCCAGAAAGTACCCTTTTTTTCCCCCCAACTTGGCTTATATTAATGATATTTTTAAAATGCCCTGAAGCTCTGAAGCGTATTTAAACCATGAAATAGCATTACAAAGCTTTTGCCCTTTACAGAGTTGCATGGAATGCTAAGTCCAGAAAGAAAAAAAATAGTAATTTTCTCTTTCCCCTTGGTTTTCTTAAGATTTCAAACTCAATAAGACATTTCTTATTTAAGATTTATACTTGTAACTACTTTTTTTTTCCATTATTGAGTCTTGTTGCCTGAGGTTTAATAGAATGGAGTTTTCATGGCTCAGTTGAAAATCCCTTTGGAAATCATGGTATAACATAAGCTGAAATAGCACTCACTGAGCTGGTTATAATTAAACTTCTTTTACATTAGATCTTTCAAGAGATTCCCCCTACTCCTCTTCCCCACCCCCCACACACTTTTTCTTTTTTGGAGACTTTGTTCAAGCCAAAGCCATGAGGCATTGAGGAAAGAATTAGGTGGTAATTTTTAACCTGGTTAAAAAAAAATTAGTGATGATTTCAGATATAGCCTATTACTACAGAAGTTCCCTTTTTCTTTTGAATGAGGCATGTGTTTCCTGTTCTTCATGTTCAGTTGAAAAAATTGAAACCCAGAAAAATTAAGTAACTTGCCAAAATTCAGACAGATAAGTCAAAATCATTAGGACTATTGAGAGACCTGGAAGACATTTCGTGAAGCCTTTCAGCTCAGATGGGAAGGGAGGACCTAGATGGAAGGATAGTTTTATTATGAGCTTACAGCTGAGCTTGGAAATTCATGTTTGAATATTCTGTTGGGGCTTTGGTTTCCTCAAGTCTGCTCTCAAACTATTAGAATGGCATAGGAGTTTGTAAGTTCCCTGGGTCAGTTGAGGAAGGAAAAAAAAATCAGCTCTTATGTCATGGAAGTAGTGCTGAGATCCTCTTGGTTCCATGGCAG
>CAUYQV010057010.1:0-12070 GCA_963574575.1 Galagoides demidoff | reverse complement strand
GGTTCAGTGTGATGGCTTGATATACAATGTGAAATGCTTAAATCAAACTGATTAACATAACTGTCACCTCACTTACTTATTTTTTTGTGATAAGACATTTATGATTTACTTTTAGTTATTTTGAAATATACCCTTGCATTGTGCACATTTGTCAAGATCCCACCAAATGCCGTCCCTTCTCCCATCAGTCTCTCTTCCTCCTCCTCTCCCCTCTCCCTTCTCCTCCTTTCCCCCTTACTAGATTATATTTGTTTTTTATTATTCATATGAGTAAGTGATTATATATTGGATTCATAAATAGTATTGACTACATTGGATACTTTTTTTCCCATTCTTGAGATACTTTACTAAAAAGAATGTGTTCCAACTCCATCCAGGTTAATACAAAAGATGTAAAGTCTCTATCTTTTTTATGGCTGAATAGTATTCCATGGTATACATATAGCACAATTGTTTACCCATCTGGGTTGATGGGCATTTGGGGAGCTTCTAAGACTTGGCAATTATGAATTGGACTACAGTAAACACTCTGGTGTAAACGTCTTTGTGGTAAAATGATTTTTGTTCTTCTGGGTAGATACCTACTAATGAAATTGCAGAATGAAATGGAAAGTCAACTTTTAGTTCCTTGAGAATTCTCCAGACTTCTTTCCATAAAGGTTATATTAGTTTGCAGTCCCACCAATAGTGTAGAAGTGTTCCCTTCTCTCTACTTATGCACCAGCATCTACAGTTTTAGGACTTTGTGATGTGGGCTAATCGTTCTGAAGTTAGGTGAGATCTCAAAGTGGTTTTTATTTGCATTTCTCTGATGATTAAAGACAATGAGCAATGAACATTTTTTCAAGTGTTTGTTGGCCATTCGTCTGTCATCTTCAGAGAAGTTTTTCAAGTCTCTTGTCCACAAAGAAATGAGTTTTTTTTCTTTTTTATTGATTAATTTGAATTATCTGTAGATTCTAGTTATCAGACCTTTGTCAGAATCACAACATGCAAAAATCTTCTCCCATTCTGAAGGCTGTCTGTTTGCTTATTTGTAGTGCCCTTAGCTGTGCAGCAGCCTTTTAGCTTGATCAAATCCCAGCAATTTGTTTTTGGTGTTGCTTCTATTGCCAGGGGAATCTTCCTCATAAAATATTTTCCCAGGCCATTATCTTCAAGCATTTTCCCTGCATTCTCTTTGAATATTTTTATAGTTTCATGTCTTAAATTTAAATTTTTACCCAGTGAGAATCAATTTTTGTTAGTGGTGAGAGGTGTAGGTCCAGTTTCAGTCTTCTACAGGTCACCAGCCAGTTCTCCCAGCACCATTTGTTAATTAGGGATTCTTTTCTCCAGTGCATGTTTTTGTTAAACTACTTTCTAAATGAAGAGATCTGGGCAGTTGTCACCTTCATCTCATTTAACATCTTTTCAGGATTGCTGTCCTTTTGCTGCCTCACATCCAGTGTTTTCAAACCATTACTTGATATATTTTATGCATTTTTCTAGTTGTTTTAGGAGGAAGGTTGTCTTGTTTCTGTTATTCATTTTCATTGAAAATGTAAGTCTCCCCAATTCATTCTTTATTACTAAAATAGCAATTTAAGACTATTATTCACATTTTCCTATCTTAATGCAAAATACACACACATATACACGCATAGCAATTCTACCTATGGTGAATTGTCAAAACCCCTCACAGAGGATCTGAAGTGCTTGCAGGTGATGGATTATACGACCTTGTTTCTGGCTCATTTATTCTGATCTTTGCCCAACATACCCTTTCACTTGGTTGGTTCATACCCAATTTTACACATACAGTTGACATTGAACAATATTGTTTTGAACAATATGGTGACTGCTATAGATTTTCTTCTGCCTCTGCCACTCCTAAGACAGCAAGACCAGCCCTTCCTCTTCCTTTTCCTCAACATGAAGCTCACAAGAAGGAAGATTTTATAATGACCCACTTAATGAACAGCAAATATATTTTATTTTCCTAATTATTTTCTTAATAACAATTTTTTTCCTCTAGCTTAATTATTATAAGAAAACAGTACATAATACATATTAGATACTAAATATGTGTTTATCAACTGTTTGTGTTATCAGAAATGCTTTTGGTCAACAGTAAGCTATTAGTTAAGTTTGGGGAGAGTCAAATTTATACATGAATTTTCTATCATGCAGGGGGTTGGCATTCCTACTCCCCTACATTGTTTAAGCATTAACGACATTTGTAGGTCTTAGTCTAAATGTATCCAGAAATCTTTAATGACCACAAAAAACAGTTAGGTGCTCTACTTGTTAAAATTCAAAACCTCCTGTGCTTTCTCTAACACAGCATCATATGACATTGTATTTTAATTGTTTGCTTAATTTTTAACTATGGTTTCTTTTCAAGTGTGGCTGGGAATTTTCACCAACATAGCCTGTTCTCCTAGCATCTTTCATAAAACATGACAAATGCTCAGAAACAATTGTTGAATATATAAATTTATTAAAAGTATTT
Source organism: Galagoides demidoff (assembly GCA_963574575.1). NCBI lineage: Eukaryota > Metazoa > Chordata > Mammalia > Primates > Galagidae > Galagoides > Galagoides demidoff. The sequence continues at coordinate 9,576 of CAUYQV010057010.1, read as the reverse complement.
TTATTTGAACTATTTCAAGTATGTTCCTACCGCAGAAGGAAACTGGGAACATGTTTTAATCTCTAATCTCTTTGAAAATATCAGTGATAAAGCAATTCACTGGATAGGGTGTGAGGAATCATTTTTGAAACTGAGCAAAATCAGCTGATTTAGGCCTTACTGTTCACACTGTAAGTCCTTATACTGTTGGATAATATAGTTACTTAGTCTTTTTCTTAATTAACCCCTTCAAACCTCTTGAAAACCTGTCTAAACATTTAGGAAGTATAAGGTTTTTTCTTTTTTGCACTTTACTCTACACTATATGATTCAGCTGAAAATCAGCTAATTCAATTGCTATAGTTTAAATGAATATAGGCTCTGATTTGGGGATGATGTTATTATAAACACTAACCAAACACAGAATGAGTCATAATATCTCTAAGGTATTTAAGCAATCAAGTCCCAGCAGCAGCAGGAAGGAAAGTTAAGTAACATAACTCATCTAGAGCACAGTCATTATTGGAAATGTGATTTCTGCTTCAGTAGTGCATTTTGAGGGATGTTAAAAGAATTACAGTGAAAGTCTAAGGAAAAAATGATGTCCTTATGCGTTCAATATTGAATAGAGAAGTTCCTTTGAAATAAATGCATCTGAATACAACGATTCTATATCCTTAAACATAGGAAAAGTTCTCACCTTTACATATACATTAAGGTTGTGGCATGTGTCTACCTTTGTACACAGGTTAGCGAGAGGGTGAATGATAAGAAGAGAGCAAGAGAGTGATTATGGCCACTCTACAATTCAAAGCTGGGTTGCCATTTCTGAAACATTGCCAACCTCCTACCAAATATAGTTACCTTGGAGTTGAGGCTGCCCATAGATAGTCTGCCTTACTTGAGTAACTCTTGCAAGACCATTAGTTTATTTAATTAAAAATCAGATATAAATTAGATATTTCTCACTTAAAATCAACATATGCTTGTTTTATAAAATATAAGCCTTTATTTATCTTGACCATGCCACATATATTATTTAATTTAGTTTACTTTTAACTTATAGACACACGGAAGATGTGTTAAAGCAGAGGGCCAGGAGAATCCAGAAGTTTAGAAAATGCTGATGTGTAAGTCCATCCTCAGCATATGTGAATGAAAGCTATTAGGTGCAGGCTGTGTCTCAGCACTGTTTTAATCTACTCAGGGAATTCCAGTGTGTGACTGAGGTGGAGAAACACTCCATAAAAGGAAGACAGTTTCTAAAAACTAGTTGTAAGGATTTTCCAACCACTTTTATTCATATGCATGCTTTTTTCTTTCTTTATGATTTGAGTTTGAGTGGTTAAATAGATTTCACAGTTTGACAGAAATATGCAAACTTTTCTGTAGTTCCATCCTCTACCCTAAATATGTCATATTCAATGTGATAAAAAAAAACATTGTTCTTGATGTCATTCCCAACTGACAAATATGAAGATTATCATGGCCTGTGTGTCATCTTTAATGCCCTTTAATATTTAACCCAGTATTCCCAGTTACTCATAGTTGCTAGATTTCTATAGCAATCTTGCCTATTTTATGATGTAAGTCTTGTCAGGTAAGGGTAAACCAAATAGTAGATATTTTTAAAAATGTTTGGGATCAATAGGATGAATGGGAAACCTTGGGGGATAAATGAGAAGATTCCTGAAAACAGAATGTAAGGAAATGTAAGGTAAGAGAATTAAGCAACTCTGAGCCAGTTGAAAAGAAGACATGACAGAGTTCTTGTGAGAATAAATTAGGTAAACCTTCATCATAAGCAATGACTGTCACCTAGGAAAGGATGTATGTCTAGATGTCCCAGGGCTGATGCAGAACATTTCTATCCTCACACAGTTACCTGTGCAGTCTCTAAGGAGGACATGTGAATGGAGGACTGAGTTGGCAAAATGAACTCAATTTATTTTGCCCCCAAATTCTAATGCTTTAGATGACATGAAGAAGTGGTTGTGCCTGGCTGGTGACTAGCCCAAGTGGCCTGAAATAACTAATAGAAGGTCAGAGACTAGTTGAGCCTTTTTGATCATAAATCTATACCCAAATCTTAGATATTGATATTCTGAGGATGAAAGTAACTGATTCTTTGGAAAAGTGTGGCAAGAAAAAGGCAAAGAGCGGGTTGATCTCAGAGGCTTAGAGCACAGGAACTCTCCTCTGACCACCTCTGGAGCAGCACCACACTGCACCTGCTGCATGGAGGAAAGAGAAGGGGAGGCAACTATGGTGGGAAGAGACCTGTGCTGAGGGGATTCAGGGCCTTCTGTTGTTCTCCCATGGTCTGCACTACCACTTGGCACTCTGAGTCAATAGAATGTTTTCTCCTAGTCTCTGACTTTACATATGGTACAAAGGACATGATATAGCCCTTGAATTCTTCTGCATACCACAAGGTCTATTTCGTTAAATAGTAATGTTCAAAAGGATACAATATAAGACTTCCATGAAAATATAAAGTGAGCATGTCAGGCATTTTACTCAACTCATGAATGAGTGAGGGGACGTGAATAATGTTAATAGCAGTCAGGAAAGCATTTGAGAGCCATGGTTGTATATATAGATAACTTAGTATATGGCTGGGATAAATGCAGTATCAGTTAGTGTCCAACAGGGCTCTAAAACATGCCATGTGTAGCTACATGTTTCATTGAACTGAAATTATTTGCATCTCTACTGGATAAAATGCTCCATGCTATTCTCAGCACATGTATAGCTGTAAAAACAGCTCATTGATTACAAATACTACTCTAGACAAAAACACCGCCTTTGTTTTTTACCTATTTCCAAATTTCAGAAGACGTTTTCTAGTATTATTTTTTTTTTAGATTTGTTTAGTTGGGAAGATTGCACAAGATGGTGGAACAAAAGGAAGCAGAGGAAGGGAAGTAAATTTCCCTGTGCCGGGTACTGCGCTGTGCTATCACTCACTCCACAGCACTCAGTAAGCAAGTGCTGTTAACTCATGCCTACTGGTGTAGGAATTCTGGATTAAAGAAGTGAGTGACTTACTCATAACGCCTTGGTTTAAGGAAGGTGGAGCACCACTTGAAGCTGGATTTATCTAATTCCAAGGTCCTTAGTTTCCTCCCCCACAACCTTCTGCTTCTCCTTAGAAAATGTGTAACCCCATCTACCCTGAAACATCCAGTTAGATCTTGCAGAACTTGGAGTACACGTTCCTGTCCTCAGCCTCAATTCTCTGTCTTCAAACTCATGCTGACCTCCCTATAAGTTCCCTGGCTCTTAACTTTTGCTTAGTCTGGATGAGGATTCAGGTGTCCCATCCTGGCCACTTTCATCTGGGCCGCCTCAGGTAAACAGGTCTGGGAAGTAAGATGACTTAGTCAAAACTCCTTGTGACTGTGTTTGACTGGGAAACAGACCAAAAGTGTTTTCCAGGGAGAGGAGAGAGTCCTCATCAGCGAGCAGGATATACTTCATTGTTTAGGGTTGGTCATGATAAACACATCTGGGATCTATGGATTTATATGGCATGATGCCCTGGAAAATGGCATGTAAACTAAGTAACTATTTAAGTATGAATTAAAAGTGTTTCATGACTATATGTCACTCTTTCCTGTGAAAATGAACCTATTTATTTTACTTAGTGACTTCATATGTAAATATAGCCAGAGTGTCCACAGTGGTAAGAAGAGACTTAGAGGTATTAACAATAAAAATATTCAGAATATGAAATTAAGGCTAGGTGTGGTGACTCACACCTGTAATTCTAGCACTCTGGGAGGCTGAGGCAGGTGGATTGCCTGACCTCAGGAGTTCAAGACAAACTTGAGCAAGAGCAAGATCCTATCTCTAAAAAAACTAGTTAGGCATTATACCAAGTGCCTGTAGTCTCAGCTACCTGGAAGCTGAGACAAGAGGATCACTTGAGCCCAAGAGTTTGAGGTTGCTATGAGCTAAGATGTCATGGTACTCTAGCCCAGGATGACAGAGTGAGATCCTGTCTTGAAAAAAAAATAATTAAATAAAATAAAAGAATATGAAATTGATTTGAATGCATGATAGGAATGTACAGCCTATCATGTTAGGGTGGTTAGGGTGATTCTTATGGATAACTTTGTAATGTAATTGTAAAATGTGTTACAGGTTTAATATTCACATTCCATTAGGGGCATCCCCTATTCTGGAGAAAATAACTGGTAAGATGCATCATCACTTGCATCGATCAATGTCAAGGGAGGACCATGTAGGATTGTTGATAATAGAGAAGAAAATCATACAAGAAAACATAAATATCAAAATCTTCAAAGAGCCAGTTAGCCCCTGGCCTAGACTAGGAGTCAACATTTTTTTTTCTTTTTTTTATGTAAAGGCAAGAGTGTACATTATGGTTTTGGGGTCTTTAGGCCTCTATTTCAGCTGTCCTTCTCTGCTAGCACAGTAAGAAAGCAGCCACAGACAATACAAAATAAGCGTCTCTTCAATTGTTACTCACAGAAGGACTCAGCAGTCCATTGCTGACTGCCAGTCTGAAAGAAGTGAGCGTCTGTTAGTGGATGGTCACTGCGGGTCCTCTAGAGAGGGGTGAGGTCTCATTTTAGAGGGAATTTCCATGGGGATTCCTGGAGATGATGTTATGTAGAGAAAGGGCTAATTTATAAAACCTGCACACCCTCTAGTGTGCTAGGAGATCTTGTTCTGAGGCAGTTGGGAGTATCTGAGAAAGACAGAGTTTCCCAGGGAAATGTCAAAGATTAGCCTTGGTTAAAAAAAAAAAAAATCCACATCTTCTGTACACCCAAATGGCAGTGGGAGAACATATCACATATTCTCACCCTCTCACCAAACTCTTACCACGTCCAGGATTACTCTCAATTTGCTGATCTGTATGCAGACCCAGTTCACACCCTGCTCTGGGGCACATGAATTGGGTGAATCACAGGGAACCAGACTGGACTGGGGCTTGGTTCCCAAAGAGGCATCAGGAGGTGGAATTCTCAGAGGAGGCTGGGGAGATGGATCTAGAAACATACATATATTCATTCAAAATCTTTGGGGCTGAGCTGAAAGTCAGGGTCAGAGAGCTGACTCTGTTGAAAGAGAAATGTCCTTGTTCAAAGGCAGAAATGTAAATGATGGTAGAATCAGGTGTCAGAGACAAGGAAGGAACAGACCCCAGGGGTTGCAGATGGGAGTCAGGGGAAACACCCCTGGATGACTGTAATCTGTGAAATGCACATGTGTGTCAGCCGAACCTGAGAAGGGCAGGAGTGCTGATACTTGATGATGTTAGTTGTGTCTTGAAAATAATAATCAGAGCATACCAATGTGTTTTTTATTGCCAAGTGTTTTATATTTCGTTAATTTTTATTATCTTGCAGTACTCTTGCAGGACATATTTTGACTGCAACAGTACTACATCTTACTGTTGACAGGACTCTGCGTAGAGCACAGCAGTGGTTTAAACAAGCAAGACACTGCCCTCACTTGCTTGCTGACTCCATTCCCTAAGGTGACTCTTCTGGCCCATCTGAAATCTCACACAGCTGTTGCAGAATGAATTCCTGGCCTCTGTATCACCTTCACCAGAGCACAAGGGTAGCTTTCATCCCTCTCTTCCTAGGCAAAGCATATATCCCATCTCTGTTATATGCATCTACACCATGACAGTGAAATGCAAGCACATGCTGTCAGCTTTCAGATGTCATAATACGAATCTTTAAGGGTTTATGTTGGTTTTAGTACAACCATCTTGTTTTTTTTTTGAATAGGAGAATTCTATGTTATGCTGTTTTTTTAATGTGATGAGTAAAGATTTGGATCTGTTTCAGGATTTAAATGGATAAGCATCCTTAAAAAAATTTTAACTTAGAGAAATGCTAATTCATTTGGCTTCCCAGAATGATTTGCAAATGTAAAATACTTCCTCTGAGTAAATGGAGGGTTGTTATGGTATTCGATAAATAGTGTGCGCTGAGGCAAAGGGAGAAAGCCTCTGTCATTCCAGAGAAGTTCAGCTCATAGAGAACTCAGGCATCAGTCAAATTATTGTGAATGATGTGGTATCTGCATGCATCCCGTCCCTTAGAATTTAGGTTATGTGGGAGTACAAGTGTCATCTGAGGAGGCCAGCTGTCTTCTGAGGCTGTGCCATTTATAGGATTCTTATGATCTGAATTCTTGTTCCCAGCTTTGCTGTTTCAGCAATTTACAGTTTTAAAGACAGCCAGAATTGATCAGATGCAGGAAGAAAAACAGATGCTGAGCAAGTAACAAGAAACCAGCTTATAAACAGATGGTCAATCTGTTAAATTTGAAAGAAGATATCCTCTCCCACCGACTGGGATGCTCTGTCTCCTCATCTAGCATCACCTCCCATCCTATCAAGAGTGGTGGCAGTATGAATGTGGGGTCGATACTGTATTAGCTGACTTTATCAAGTAGAGACCCTGATGTAGTCTCTGCATTACATTATGTCAAATCTTAATTAAAACCCAACAACCTGGAAGCTGTTACTATCATCACTAATTTCCAGAGGAAAAATAGAGGTTTTCATCAGCCAGAGGTGACATATCTGGGGAGTGGTGAGCTGTGGTGTGACCCCAGCAGCCTGGCTTTGGCTCTGTTCCTTAACCTTCTGTGCATGTGCAGACCAGAATGGAGATGCCCTGCCTCCTCTAACTGCCCACCGAGTGCAGTTCTCTCCTCACAGGATCATCAGACCAGGTGAGAGGAGTTGTCCTCACTAAAGCTTGTTCCAAGACTGTGTGTTTTTGGCACAATTATTTGTAAATCACACATTCACCAGTAAAGATAATACCATCTTATAACTTCAATTCTGTTCATTTCAGTTCCATCTAGTCCATCATTTATTGAGTATATGTTATATGATGAATACCTCATGAATATTATTTCATCAAATTCTTCTAATAACTTGATAGTCCTTTTTTTTGGTGTATAAGGAATTTAGGCTCAGATTTCTTATGTGATTTCCTCCAAGTCTAACAGATTGTGTTAAAAAATATGGAAGAAGAAGCCTTTGAAAAGTACAGGAAGAGTTTTCTAATCAACCTGCTGCCATTTACTGCCTCACTGATGTTGAGTGATTTATAGCCTTGAGATAATATCCCAAGCACACAGAGGTGTCATTAAGGCAGAAGGCAACTATTCATACAAAGGTGTTTTTAAACACTATGACGTTGTTCTCAGAAAAATGGCTGGATAACAATGGAGCTGCCACCTTTCCCTCTAGGTCATCATTCGAAACTAAGAACGTGAAAGAGGAACTTATTGTTGTTGTTGTTGCAGTTGTCATTGTCGTTCTAGCTGGCCTGGGCCAGGTTTGAACCCACCATCCTTGGTGTATGTGGCCGGCACCCTACCCACTGAGCTACGGGCACTGCCCTGAAAGAGGAATTTAAACTCCACCTTCCACAATACTAGGAAACATCTATAATCTTTAAATATGATGTATGGGGGAAGGTTGCTAGTTAGAGTAAAGTGTAAGTAGTGGTGGGGGAAGGTGTTGAAGCAGAGCGTCAGATTTCAGAAAAAGCAGAGAGTGCCACTCTCCCAGGCATCAGGGAGAAAGTTTCTGTCTCATAGGCCATACATAGATTGTAGACCCTGCTCAAGCCCATGGGTGGGGGGAGAAATGCAAGCTGTAGACCCCACACATTGACTACCACCTGTGCTATGGACCAGCATGTCTAAAAGAATAATACTGCCATTAGGAGAAAAATGGAAGAGTTTACATTTAGTCATTGGCCTAAATTATATATAGAGTTAGTTTTAGGAGAACCCACATATGAGATCTGACAATTAGGTTCATGAATTCATCCTAGTGGAAGTGCTCCATACCTCGTTGCTGAATATCACTATGGTCACCTTTGAAGTACTCCCCTTGGGAAGCGATGCACTGAAACCAGTGCCTCGTCCATGCTTCAAAGCAATTTTGGGACTCTTTTTCTAGAATGGCCATCAAAGCTGTTGTCTTATTACCCTTGATGTTCTGAATATCATCAAAATGTCTTCCTTTCAATATTTCCTTTTGCCTCTAAGTAAAGAAAAAAAGTCATTGAGGGCCAGGTGTGGTTAAGTAAGGAGAGTGTAAAGTTAGAAAAGTGGCCTACCAGATAGAGTCTTCAACAGAAGCTGAACTGAAGTAGTACACCTGACCTAGTCTGCTCAGCCTTCCCACATACATTCCACAATTATCTACTTAAGGTTACACTATGATTTGCAGACATTTATCTCAAGAGACATTGAGGAAGTAGTCACATATAGACAAAGATGCTGTGATATTGGTAGAGTCCATATAACTTTGATAATATATTTTCTTTGATGATTCTCTTAGATGTTTTGTTCACGTGAAAATTACCTTGTGTTGTTTAAACATTTTGCATTATTAGAATGAACACTGATTTATTCCTGTTAGTTCCCATCAGATAAAGTTAAAATTTTCTAGGTATCTAGGAACTAACACTGTTAGTTCATATCAGATAAAGTTAAAATTTTCTAGGTTTATTTCCTTATACCTCATTATAAAAATTATTACTGTAACTAGGCAGAACTCTCTTTGAAAAACTACTCTTGCTGTTCTCCAGAATTGCTATGCAAGTCTCCGAATTTGGCTGACAGTGACAGGTGGCCAGATCTTCTTCTTCTGAAAGTAACAAGTGTTGCAATAAAATTATTTGTTTACTGGCTAAAAACTTCAGAGACAGTGCCATGTGAGCTGGTGCATTGTTGTGATGCAAGAGCTATAAGTTGCTGGCTAAGATTTTCAGGTAAATTTTTCTCTATCAATGTTTACTTGGTCTGCTGTGCTTTTCATAGTCAGCCAGTGATTTTGATGCACAACTTGATGAATTTTTGCAATGCTTTTGTCAGTTCTGCTCATTACTGACCACTGTGACCTCTCTTCATCAATGACACTTTCTCTTTCCTCAGATAAATGTTTAATCCATTTGTACACTGCCATAGTCTTCATGGCATTATCCCATAAACTTGTACTAACATGTGCCTGATTTCACTTCTTCACTTGCCAAATTTAACAAAAAATTTATGAATGGTTGTTTGTTGTTCTAATTCAAGCTCTGACATTCTCACGACAGCACACAAAACACACAAAAACAATAATGAACACCATTTAGGAAGACATTGCCACACATTGACATGAACACAACTGTGAGGCACTAATAAACCAAAGTTATAAGAAACTTACCAAGTTTGTGCAGTGCTGCCAACATAAGTACACAGTGACAAATTTGCAAACTTAATTGCCAGCCCTCATAAATGCTATTTGTCCAAAGGGGGAATCCCATTGATCCTACAACTTCAGGATCAGGCAGAAGGTTAAATACCACTAATAGCAATAATTAACCATTAAAGTCTATAAATCAAAGCTAGAATGTAGTGACATAGGATAATAGACAAAAGTATTAGGTTCTTCCAAGATATCAACTAGTGCAAAAAAAGATCTCACTAGTTTTACAAAAAAAAAAAAAAAAAAAAAAAAAAGAATTTGGTATTGCATTTTATAATAAAACAAGTTATAAATACAGAAAATGAAAAAAAATCAAAAAAAAAAAA
>CAUYQV010057008.1:0-64055 GCA_963574575.1 Galagoides demidoff | reverse complement strand
AATGGCCGGGCGTTGTGGCGGGCGCCTGTGGTCCCAGCTACTTGGGAGGTGGAGGCAGGAGACTCGCTTGAGCCCTGGAGTTGGAGGTTGCTATGAGCTGTGATGCCATGGCACTCTACCCAGGGGGATAGCTTGAGGCTCCATCTCAAAAAAAAAAAAATTATCTTTCAGTTGAGTTATTCAATACATTTGACAGCTTGGTGTATATATTTATTTTTAATGAATTGATTATTTTGTTTGGGACAAATGACTAAATAAACCACCTATTTTTGCATCATCAATAAATTCTTAAATTCACCACATGTGCTGCAAAGGGGTAAAGTACAAAGTCTTTCTGAGGTCACAGGAGGATAATAATTAGAAGATAATGTCTTCCCATGGAACCATCTAGTCACATTCTTGCCAAAGTTCACCCCAGTGGCCTTCATTTCCAAAAAAAAAAAATAGGCTTTATCCAGGTAGCCACTGACCAATATGCTCTGGAATAATTCAAAACATACTTGATTCTACAAGATGCACTTTCTGCGTTGATACATCATTGTCACCATCAGGATACCAACCAAGAAGATCCCGATGAGTTCCAATCTTGGTGGAGTTATAGAAGAGGGATTCGTGTCAGTTATTATATCCCCATTTTTGACAGGGGAGATGGGAGGAAATGAAAAATCTATGTCTCAGAAGCTTCCAGCATACATTGTACATTCACAAATGTTTCTTCTGTAGTCAGAATGTTACAGTTTAGTTCACGTCTCCTGAATAACCTTTTTCACCTGAGAGACTCTGACTCAGCAAGCTTCAGGGAGAGACAACTTATAGGTGCCAAATGCTATTGCAGATAATTTGTTAATATTTATGGCCTTGATCCACAGGATGAGTTATGTGAACACACTACCATTTCCAGGAGAACATTTATGAAACTGTGGATTGGAGATAGAAAAGATAACTTGGAGAAAAAAAAGGGAAATCACAGATAACAAAATGTTAAGATCACGTCAAGTGACTTTGAAGTAATATGGTAGTTATTTTGCATAACAAATAAAAACCGGAAACATGTACACAAGTCCGTTGAACTCAGGCACTCACAAATATTTATTGTCTTTTTAGGTCACTTAACTATGGCACAGTAAGTTTCTGGAAACCTAATAACCATGGCTTGATTCCACTTTTCTAATTAGAACATTAAAGAGATAATAAAATGGTTTATTTCTATCCAATATGCTCTTTATCCTGGTTTGTATGTCATCGAAGAAAATTTCTATCATTTCATATGCACAGAGTCTGTACATTTCTAGCAATTACAGTATTCTGGGCTGCCCCCAAGGGATTGAAATAATAATAAAATAAAATTGATGAAATAAAGCAGAGTTCATATTAATATATGTTCATAATGAAGACATTAGAAATCTCCTTCTGATGGTGCAGACTTGGGATGCTGTAAGTTAAATCATGTTTCTCTTGTGATGAATAGTGTCGTGTTTCTAAATGCAACAGGGAAAAAGAAATGTAGAAAATGAATGTAGTCCTTGCTCTGTGACATTGTTTAATAATAGCATTTATATGTCTATTGATAAATTGCTATGTAATTTCACATTTGGTCAAGTTTGATAAAAATGAACATCTTGATTAAAAAAAAATCCCTCTTATATTGTCAATGAAAACTGAAAACTGGACATCTGTCATTGATTCCATGTCCTTAAAATCAGACACGTATCAAGGTTATGATATGATCCATTATAAAGTAAGGTATAAACAAACACTAGTTTTGTGGTAGACAGACACAGTGCCAAAGACCAAGAACTTGTCCTAAAAATCCATTTCTAACAAACACTGTAGTAAAAATAAAAATGATTATTTAAAGGGAAAAACATTTTTTCCTTCAGAACCAACATCTAAAATGTGGTCTAATTCATCATTAAATGAGTAGGAGACATTCATCACCAAGACTGTTTTGCATGAAAATAAATCATGGGCATTAACATTTTCCTTTAACTCAATATATATTTAAAATTACACAAAGAAATTTTGTCTACTGTTACCCTCGTTTTGTTGTCTTTGGGAGAGGCGATGCTGCAACATTCCCAATGTTTTCATGATTTTATAATCTGCATTTGATTTTCTGGCTGTCTGCAGACTACAGCATTGGGAGTGGTACATCCCTGTTGGATGCAGAAAAGAGCCATTTCCATCAGGCCCACATAATTATTATCTGGATTCCCCTCTGTCTTGATCTGACTAATGAATGTGACAGTCATGCATATCCAATCACGAATAGGTTTTGCAAACTAATTTTACTGATAAATTTGGAAAGATGATCACCAGATAGAGAAGAAAAGCCAGAACAAACCCACAACGTTTGGATGGCACTTAGGCTGACCTTGCAGAGAGAGGCAGTTGTGTTGTGGCGTAGACTGAGAGCTGAATATTTCCCACACCCACTGACCAGTCTGGCCATCCTCCTAGACTGGTCATGGTGGGGAATTTTAGTGCAACTTCTGTCATCTTTATCGAGAAATTTTTCCTAGGTCTGCTGGCTGAATTTTTACATTTCACTGAATTTCCATAAGAAATGTGTTTAGAACAATATTTCACATCTGAAATACTTTTACATTTAGAAGCATTGAATTTTAGATCAGAAAGCTGAGAGAACATTTACTCCAATCCATCATTTAACAGATGATGGCAATGAAATTCAAAAGGTTAAGTGGCTTTTCGGAAGCCATGAGATTTTTTTTTTTTTGTAACAAAGCCTAGACATTCTCAACATTGGTTCAGAGCTCTTTCCATTCCACTTCAGGATGACTCTTTCTTTAAAAGCTTATAGCATTAAAATCTCTTAAAAGTGTGATTTCTTTTTATCTAGGCTTTTTAAAAAAAATTTTAGCCTTAAAGAGTTTTTAATTTCATATATGCAAATTATTCAGTAAAATAAGAGTATAGATAAGAGTCAAGAAGGGCTTCAAGTAGATTAATGCATTTGACATTTTCCAGCTTGAGTATTAGTAATCGATTATGTGTAACAAAAGAAAACACCTGTTAATATGTCCGAGCATTTGTGAGTTCAAAGACAGCAGGAACCATCTCTAACGACTTTCTGCCTTCTTGGTGCCTAGCACCTCATCTAGTGCAGAGTGAACAACAGCTACATTTGTTGAATGACTAAAGACAACATTTTGATGGTGAAGAATCAGAAGAAATCAAAATTCTGTGACATAAAACTTCAAGGACAGATTCCTGAGGTCCACATACCTTATGAACACATCATCAACGAAGAGTTTGGGAAGGTGACGAATTTGTCAACTGGATCAAGGAAAAGGTTTATCGGTTAGGAAAACTAGAAAACTTTAGTAGTAATTGCAACCCAGCAGACTTGGGAAAAGAAGCAGAGATGCTAATGTAGGAAGAAACAGGGTTCAACCAACCAAAGAGTAGTGAGGGCTGGAAACTCAAAGTGGAGATGTGAGTTGATTACACTTGGCTAGACCTCAGTCAAGTCTGGAACAGACACTCTGGTTTGGTTTTGTTTCCAAAGCTGACATCTACAAGAAACAGTAATCATAGACTTGAGAGAGAGAGAAACAAAACCAGGAAGGGTGATAAACCCTTCTGCCCAAAGTCTTCTGGCTGTGCACAATTTTTATTTTAACTTTATTTCTTACAGATCAAAACAAAATAGTTCTTCTTTTCAACTGCTTTCATACCAATATGTATTCTTCTGGAAAACAGAATTGGACCCAAAGTTACATGAAAAATAATGAGGTCAAAAGTGAAAAACAATCTTTTTCGGAAGAAGTCTCAGGCGAGGAGTGAGATTAACTATCCAACTAAAATGTAAACAAAGTGAAACTTTTTAAATTTGGAAATTAAAACTGAATTATTCAGGTACATATATAATAGCAAGGAATGGTTTGTATACCAGCAAATGTATACCAGCAAATGTGGGCAACTGGGTGTCCTGTAGCGTGGACAACACAACCAGATGTGATGGGAGATGTTAGCCACCCCCCCATTTGGGGGTTAAACAGATTCTCAGTTCCTGTACTGGTTGCTAGACTTAGTGTTAACAGGAAAAATGAATAAAAGCAAGTAGGAGGGGTTGTGTCAGGAACCCAGGTGAGCATGATATAAGATTTTGGAGATTTGGGGGCAGGGAGAGCTGCGCTTTGGGAAGCTCACCTATGAGACTCTGACCCAAGCATGCAGGCCATCTAAGGCAGTGAGCCTCTTTTGTGTAAGTAGGTTAGGGGAGATTGAGAGTTTTCTCACTTAAACCTGTCAGAATGGCTTCTAGAGAGTAGAGAAACCTACATTTTGTCTTGATTTATTTTCCTTTTCCAGGTAAACACTGACATACAAAACTTTCTGAAGCAATAGAAAGTCCACAGGAAATACACTATCTGAGGTCTGGGAAATAAAACTTTTCAGGCTAGGTGCCTGTGGCTCAATTGGCTAAGGCGCCAGCCACATACACCTCAGGTGGTGGGTTCGAATCCCCAGCCCAGGCCCGCCAAACAACAATGATGGCTGCAACCAAAAAATGGCTGGGCATTGTGGCGGGCGCCTGTAGTCCCAGCTACTTGGGAGGCAGAGGCAGGAGACTAGCTTGAGCCTAGGAATTGGAGGTTGCTGTGAGCTGTGATGCCATAGCACTCTACCCAGGGGGACAGCTTGAGGCTCTCCAAATAAATAAATAAATAAATAAAACTTTTCATTCCGTCAAGGGGCTGAGTGCAAAAACTAAACAAAATCGGTAAGATTTTCATGACCTCAGAAAGTTGTGAAATGCTCCAGAAGTTTTTGAGACTGACCATGAGATTAAAATGCTCAAACTATATTGGAACTAAATTAGAAGGAAGGTCAGGACACCGCCACGTCTGAATGGGAGATGTAAAGCCCAGTGAATACAAATTGATAAGGCTAAGGCAGGAGACCATTTATTGCTCTTCCATTTTTCTTTTAGGAACAAGCAATAAAATTGAAATGAATGAGCCAATTTTAGATCTCATTTTCATATAGCATCATTTCTCCTGAAGGTTCACCAGAGATAGAAACCAAAGAGAAAAATAAAGAGGAAAATCCACTTCATCTTCAACTCATTTTATTGAAGGGAGAGGACATGAAATCTGGCCTGAGGAATACTCTTTTTAAAATACAAATTCTTAAAATAAAGTAAAATACAAATTCTTAACTACAAATGGGTTTTTATTCCTATGTGCCTATGCTCTTAATTTGTATACTAACCCAGAACTCAACCCATAAACACATAAATACACATGTCCACATGCACGATCACGCCCTCAATACGCGTTCCGTTTTCTCTCTGTCTCTTTGTCATCTATCCACTAATTGGTTGTCTATCTGTCATCACTTATAAGTTATCTAAATGTGGTTTTGATGGGTTTTTTTATCCCTCATGCTTGTATCTATGTTTTTCTCACTGGCATATGTGTCTGCTTTAATTGTCTCCTAGTAAATAAAAAGTTATGGGTTTGAGAGAATTTATGAAGAGATTCTATATGATTCTATTTTTGGAAGGTGCAGACTATCAAGAACTGTCAAATGTCTGAAATTTCACCTTACTAGCAAGCTCAAAAGGGAGACTGCCGCAGCAGCATGGATGCCAGCGAAAGCCACGAGACTCTAGGATCAGAGACAAAGGACTATATGCCTCACAGTGCAGTGGACCGCACAGGCTTCATGTTCTCATTGGTTCCCCGTTGATCTCTACTCCCCAGGCCACAATGTAGTAAGCCCAGCCCAGGTTGCTGCACATCGAGTAGGTTTATGGCCTGATGTCCTTGAGCTGAGGAAAGCCATTCTTTTATAAGGGCTGCTAGCAAACATGCTTAATTTTTGCTACAGAGAAACATTATCTTTATTATCCTGGACAGCAGAAAAGAAAACCAACAACCTCTCCCCCACCAAAACAAAGCTTCCCCTCTGCCCCAAACTGTTTGCTTGATAAAGATCCCTGAAAAGATAGTCCAGAACACAATATTGTCAGTGCCTTTCAGCAGAAACATGACAGAACTATCGTGAATCGTCTGCCAAAGCTTCTATAGCTGAACCCATATGCTCCTAAGCATTCATTTTATTAACAGCCCAAGGAATAAATTTAGTTCATGTGTTAATTTTCACAAATTTCGCCTATAAGACAACAAGCTCTATTTCTTTTTTTCTTTGTCCTTTTTTTTTTTTTTTAAATCAGTCTTGGCACAGAGACCTCAATTTCATGCTCTATTGCTTTCACACCCTTGTTGTTTTTCAAGATGTTGTTTTTCAGTCATCTCTTTCTTTCTTTCTATCTTTCTTTCTTTCTTGCACTTCAGTCCTACTCTATTTGGGCAAATGTTCTACTTCTAGTTCTTATT
The DNA here is from genome assembly GCA_963574575.1 of Galagoides demidoff. Classification (NCBI taxonomy): domain Eukaryota; kingdom Metazoa; phylum Chordata; class Mammalia; order Primates; family Galagidae; genus Galagoides; species Galagoides demidoff. The sequence continues at coordinate 57,687 of CAUYQV010057008.1, read as the reverse complement.
TGCTGACAACACCAACAAATGTTTGCCCCATGCTATTGGGGTGAACATTCTACCTCTAGTTTTTAACTGTTGCAACTGATGAGTCACTTCGTACTGCTGATGAGGGCTCAGTAGGTGGGGGTTCTAGCAGCACCTGATTATTTTGGTCCTGGGTTTTTTCATATGACATAGTGATCTCCTCTTCTCCTTCAAGATCCCTCCGAGTATCCATCACTTCATCCCGTACTCAAATCAGTTTCACAAGGACAGAACTTCAGGAAAGCAATATTTCAAGTACCTCTGTGAAAAACAAAAGCTCGTGTCCAGCTTCTTAAATTTGGGAAGAAAGATTTGTTTGTTTGGTTTTTTTTTTGCAATTTTTGGTCGGGGTTGGGTTTGAACCCACCACCTCTGGCATATGGGGCCGGTGCCCTACTCCTTTGAGCCAAAGGCACCACCCAAAAGATTTGTTTAAAAATTGTACTCTGTAGGTGGGAAATGCTATTCATAAGATAATGAAAATAATGAAAAACATACCCTCACATTTACATTCAGCAGAGTCTGGGCCCCTTCAGTAAACTCCTCGGAAGTCAGAGATTTACCCCAGTTTTTCTATCTTTGCTCAAAATGTTTTCAGAGTTTTCTTCAGAACCTAACATGTATTTCCACAGTCGTCAACGTTTATCCTTTGATACTGAATCCTACTTTTGGAAACAGTTAAAAGCTATTTGGAAACCAATAAAAATTCGTAAACAAGGTGTGTTAACAAAAAATAAGTATATACACATAACGAAAGAGACATCCTTATGTGGTTGGTAGATAGGCCCTGAACACACTCCTGGTGGAGAAATTCCAAATGTTCCAGCTTTTCGCAGCTTTGGGAACGTTGAAATAGCTCTTCATCTCCCAAGGATGACACTCAGCTCTTTCATTGAAAGTATCAATGACACAGATACATTAAAGTGTACTCTTTAATAGGCATCATTGTTAAGCTAAGGAGATTATATCAAAAGGGAAGAGTTTTGTCAGGGGACATGGTCCAGTCTTTGCCAGGGCCCATGAAATCACCTGGTGACTTGCCTCCATTGTTAGCAAAATAACTCTGTTCATTTCTCTTTCTTGTGTATGTTTTACACCCTCCTTTGCTTTTGAAATAAACTATGTTTGGTCAGAAATAATGGATATTTGTGAGTAAATTTTATTCACATAGTACTGAGTTAAATTTAGGGAAGTTATTCAACCATTCAGCCCACGTTCACTCAAATATAAAAGTGGGAATGTTTATACCTGGTTTGCAGGATGGTTTTTAGGTAGTGAGATACTTGAAAGTGAATGGCAAAATGGAAAGGGAGTTGACACTCAGCAGTTGCCTTCCCGCCCTCGTGATATGTTCCTGTGTGCCCTGGTCACTCCTGTATTTTGCATATCTATTTAACATACTTTTTAGAACAGAGGAAATGGGTTGAAAGAAGCTGAGCTGCCAGGTTCAGATTTATCCTCACAATGCTCGCCTGCTCACATCAGAGGCAAGATAAAGAAGGGAACCTACCTCAAGCCACTGGGCTGGGCTTCCATCCCACAATGATGGCCACAGAAGCTATTTAGAAAGTGGTTTCTCAATATGTAACCTTCAGTGAGGAGGTGTCAGGGAAGACTTGAGGTCACTGCTCCATGGGGTGAAGGAGCTGATGGTAGCAGTGGGGTTTTCTACAAAAGAATAAAGAATAAACAATTAAGTTCTCCTTTCTCCATATGCACAGTCAAGCTTCCCCACTGGGGTGGCAGCTGGGGACCCAGTATCTGACCAGACTGAGGCTCCTCAGTTCAGGAATGAGGCTGTGGAATGTCATAGGAGTTAAGCTGGGGAAAACGACAATATGGAAAATTTTACTTTTCTACTTTTTTCCCAACTATTGCAAATATCTGCAGATGTTGCTGAGTAGTACTAGCATTGCATAAACCATGCCCCTTTGACTGGGGCAGTGCCTGAATCTTATTTCCTGGGAGTCTAGGAGACACTGCTGGAAGGATCTGAGTCCAGCAGAGATGAGCAACGTGGCATCCTAACACAATAAAATCCTAGATGAGGCTGGTCCTTCCCTAGCGATTCTTGTTTTCCTCTCTTGAACTTCCAGAGTTTTTTTCGGCTATCAGGTGGGGATGGGGAACTTAAAAGCCAGTTTAAACACTGTGTTCTCCATTGAAATTGAGGCTGTGGGGAAGGAAAGGATTGACTGGGTACTATCTCAGCTTGTTTTTGCCTTTGCTGCTGTGTTCAGGTATCAGCATTCTGAGATTGGCCGGCAGCAAAACTCGGGTCCTGTGGGAGAAACCCTGAAGGTGTAAGAGGAAAGGAAAAAACTGCACCTACAACTGGGAGGGGAAGAAAAAGAAAATCCAGGGATCAATAAGGGTCCACCAATCTGCATCAGCAGCCTCTATAAAATTTACCTTGTTTTCCAAAATGCCTCATGTCCTTAGACATTGCATTTTTATTGAAAAAGCATCTTTGTTCATTAAAATAATCAATAATGCCTTTCACTGGCAGAAGTGAGGACCAGAAGAGAATCCTAGTGCACTTCTACTGACAAGGCTCCTGGTAGCTCAGAATTGTCAAAACATGAACAATAACGACTGAAGCTCAGTCACAGAAAGTAAAAAATTAGGGGACTCGATATAGGTAGGGCACTTGCTTTTTAAAAAGATTTAAGGCACAAACAAAAAGGACAAATTAGTAAGAGAACCTGGAACATAGTTGAAAACTTAGGCTCTCATTAGCATTATCATACATACTTACAATTATAGATATAGGAACACCTTCCCAAAAAAGCTTTGCCTATGAACAATGGACTGCAGTGAACTAATCAACTCGATAACCATGTGGGCTTTATCTTCTTTGCTGAAAAGTGACTTCCTGGACCAGCACAGGGAGCATATAGGGGGGTGCACAGGGGGCATACAGGGGCAGTGCACAGGGGGTATGAAGCGGAAGTGCACAGGGGGTATACAGGAGGCATGGGGGAGTGCACAAAGAGTGCCCAGGTCTTGAGCCCAAGCCGGGTTATTCCCTGCCCTGCGCCTATAGGCACTGTCTTAGTCTGGCCATGTAGCAGGCCTGCACTGTCGTGCAGGGTACACGTTGGGAGCTGCTGGTTTATAGCCCAGTCTGCTCCTGGTGTTTGCAGTGAAGGATGGTTCCAATGGGGGAGCTGCGAGGAATCTTAATGTGCTATTCCCACGGCCACCAAGGGCCGTGCATCATCTTTTCAGGTCATCGCTCTCCCTGGCTTTCTGGCCTGCCTGGCTGGTGGTTTGGAAGATGAGATTGTTTTGCAGGCAGCTTTGGAAACTCAGTGCATCTTGGATGCTTTCTTCCACCTTAACCATTTTAAAAGCAGCACTTTCAGGTGGCTGGGACGCCAGTGAATAGCTCTTGATGTGCTTTACTAAATAATGTGAAAAATCAATATTTCGTTCCAGGGGACTGCTTTATTTCACAAGGCTTTCTTGTCGGCTGCTCACAGTTCTGGTACAGACTTTTTTATTTTCTATGAAGCTCTGAAAGACCAATAATGATTTGTTACCTTTTAATTTTTTATCAATGAAATCCCTTTGGCTATCAGACCTTTTCTTAACTAATGTTTAGAGCTTGAGCAACCGAAATGTTTAGACTATTCTTGAATTAGAGATTTAATTTTATCCAACTCAGGGCAACCACTGCTCATTGACATGCACCGTATACCATAAACCCATCCACTGAGAGGCACAAGGCAGAAGTTTAGAGGCATAAACACTTCCCCACCCTACCACATGCAAACTTCTAGCAAATCATTTCTACTCTGTATCTGTACCAGTCTGGATTCTCCAGACAACCTACAGGGATCTGTATATCCTATTGGTCTTCCACATATATAAATACACACACACACACACACACACACACACATTATAGAGACAGAGAAAGAGATAGAGGTAGAGAGAGAGAGAGAGAGGTTGATTTACTTTAAGGAATTTGCTCACATGATTGTAGAAGCTGCAGGCCTGACTTTCACAGGATAAATCAAGGGACTAGAAGTTCAGACAGAATTTCTATTTTACCATCTTGAGGCGGAACTCTTTTTTCTCTAGGTAAGCTCAGATCTTTGCTCTTTAAACCTTTCACCAACCACATGAGGCCCGCTTACATTATTCAGGGTAACCTGCTTTACGTAAAGACAACCAATATATTCACAGCATTATCTAGACCAGTATTTGATGAAACAACTGAGCACCCTAGCCTAGCCAAGTTGACAGCTAAAATTAACCATCACAATATGCAAAATGTCTCGACTCTCTGTACTTTTCTTTATCGTCACTGCTACTCTTCATGTTTAAATAACCAATTTCTTTGACTTGGATAAATGCAGCGATTTTCTATGTCAGTCAGGGCACCATAGCTTATGCTGTAAGCATGCCCTAAAGCTCAGGAGCTTACACAGGTGGGGGGTTGTTGCTAGAACACTTTACATGTTGGTTTTGGCGCTATTCCATGTGTCATCTTTGCTCAAGGACCTAGGCTGAAAGAGCAATCTCTATATGAGACATGTTGCTCTCATGGCCAAGGGCAAAAGGATAATAGCAAAACAGCATGATGGCTCTTTACACATCCACTCTGATGTGGCTTAAGCTATTTTGCTCATACTTTATTGGTCAAGGCATGTCAGAGGGCCAAGATTAATTCTAATAGCCAAAAGGGCTATCTTTTCATAGGGAATATTTGAAATAATAATATACTTACCACAGTCTTTATCTACTCGTCTCCACAGGTAATCAGAGATAGTCTTAAGATAAAATTGGACTATATTGACCCTCTGCTTTAAAAAAGCTTTCAATGATGTATCAGTCAGGGTTCTCCAGAGAAACAGAACCAATGGGGTATATAGGGGTGTGTGTGTGTGTGTGTGTGTGTGTGTGTGTGTGCGCATGCATGCACATGCATGCATAAGTAAGGTTATTATAAGGAATTGGCTCACACAACTATGGAGGCTGATAAGTCCTAAGATCTGCAGAGTGACCCAGAAAGCTGGATGCCCAGAGGTTTAGCTTTAGTCCAAGTGTGAAGGTCTGAAAATCAGTAGAGCCAGTGTTATAATTCTGGTCTGAAAGCCAGCTGATTCAAGACAAAGGATAAGCCATGTTTCCATTGGAGTCTGAAGGCAGGAAAAAAGCCAATTCAAAGGCAGTCAGGAAGGAGGAAGCCTCTTTTACTGCTGAAAGGGTCAGCCCTTTTTTTCTCTTCAGAGCTTCAACTGATTGGATGACATCCACCCACATTGAGAAGGTCAATTTGTTTTATTTAGTTTACTGATTTTAGAAAACATCTGGGCATCCTGTGGTCCAGTCAAGTCACAGAATTCACCCACAAAATATCAACCAAACTGAAACAGAGGTGTTCTCAAATGCCTAACACACTGGAATAAAAACCCAAACTTCCCAGTGTGACCCACAAGTCCTGGCCCTCTTCACCCTTCCAATGTCTCAGGCCAGACTTGTACATGCTTGTTCTAAGGTAATCACAATGCCATTTGGCTGCTCCTGAAACTCACCAACCTCATGGTTGCTACAGTATTTTTATATTCACTAATCTCCTAGGCTGAGATCACTCTGTCCCCATGCCCCAGGACATAACTAGGTCTTTCCCATTTTTCTGACCCTTGGTTTAAATAACTCCTACTTGGAGATACTTTTTTTTTTTTTTTTTGAGAGTCTCTGTCGCCATGCTAGTGCATGGCATCCTAGCTCCAAGAAACCTCAAACTCCTGGGCTCATGCAATCCTCCTACCTCAGCCTTTCAAGTAGCTAGGACTATAGTTGCCTGCCACAATGCCTGGCTACTTTTTTTCCATATTTTTTTCTTGATAATCCTATCTAGACAGCAATGCCTCTCTCACTCTATTCAATTTCATTAACCCATATTTCTGTTAAAGTACATTTTTTATTTCTTAATGGCCATTCTTAATTATCTAAAATCATGTTACTTATGGTCTCTCTCCTCTACTGGATTTAATTGCCAAGAAGGTCATAATTTTCAACTGTTTCCCTTACCATGTCTCTTTAGCCCCAACACAGAGCCTGGAGCACTGCAGGTGGTCTTTAAAGATACACAAAATAAATGGAAAATTGAATGGGCTGTGGGAATCTTAGAAAAGAGCTAGGCAAATTCATTGGTCCTAATAATAGTTGCAACTCAATTGAAATGAAATATTTTTCCAAATAGAAAATAATTAAGTACTTTTGTAATTCTCCAGAAAAATATGTTTAAAAATATCAAGTTAGTGCCAGGAATTCTTGACGTTTATGTGGCTATTTATTCTTTAGCAATAATGTGAGACCAGAGAGGTTAGGTGTAATAACTCAGGGTTTCTGACTAATATGTTTGTGTGATTGGTTAAAAATACTGCCATCAATTTGATAGAGGTAAGTAAATTCTGATTTCCCACTTAATTGTTTATTTTGCATTGTGCCAAAGTAGGTTAGAAATATTATAAGATTCGGTACATTCCTACCTAACAAGCCATTGTCATATGCAAAAGTTCATCTCTAAGTCTCAACTTCCGCAGATATAATATAACAATGACGATATCTCTCTTCCAAAGTGCCTGGTATAGATCCCAGCCCACAGAAAATCTCCAAAAACTGTAGCTGTTGGGTCTTTGCTGGGAAACCTGGGATGCTCCAGTCATAAGGCAGAAAGGATTCAAGGCAGTCTGACCACCTGTTTTCAGGATAAAAGCTTTTCAACCAGGCAGATAGGATTCAAGGCAGTCTGACCACATGTTTTCAGGATAAAAGCTTTACAGGAGATCTGGAACAGAGCAAGACAGCAGAGACACTCAGAAGAATCTTGGTTAGTGTAAATATAAGTACAGAGACTCAGGAATAGGAAGAAATGCCCAGCACTCAAAGAACTAAGTTTCCAAGACACAGCAGAATCTACAAGTCTGGTGCCAGGCTCCTTTATCCTTGTCTAACATGACTCAGTGGGCTCAGGCTAAGAGGCACTCGTGGTGGAACCCACACTCTGGGGCAAGGACATATAAGTTGTAATCAGAGTCATAGCAGGGACTTCAGACTTTATGATCCTCTCTGTAAGTTCAAATAAGAGATTATCATGTAGGTGATAATGCCTTGACTCTATGGCATTCACATAATGCCCTATCACCTGAGCAATAATAGTTTGACCTATGCAGCATGTAGGGTGTATTTACAGTTACTTGATGGATGTGAAAACTGAAGCTCAGAATGGTCTAAGCACAGATTTCACCTGTGAAGCTGGAGTGGCAGCATTGCTCATGCCTTTTGATGTCCAGCCTAGAATTTTACTTTTCATAGTGGATACCTACAATCAGTAAATATACAATAAGTGCCACCACTTCTACCTTCCTAGAAAGATGTGTCTATTTTGATCACATATCCAATGTACCCTCAGGAGGTTTGGTCAAGTAAGGCCAGCTGTGCTTCTGGACTGGAAATCAATAGCAAAACACATTTTGCTAAGTTTCCAAAGTTCAGGTGTCAAGAGTGGGTAGGTGCCAACCAAGGACAGTATCTCCCTTCTATTCTTTGGAAAACTGATGATATAATTCTCCCCTGTCTCACCCCATCACCTAGACTGGCCAGGCTGGATGCCAAAGTGAGGTGCTGCTGGGACTTTTGTGTAATTATAGATGTCACCTGCAAAGGAAATGTGTCAAATCCTCATTAGTCACCAACACACTGTTAGATCAGTTCAGCAGGGTGAGAAAATCACAGTTGGACGGCATTCCGCATATATCCTTAGTTTACTAGCTAAAAATAAGGATTTACTTCTTAAAGAATAACTATGAATAAAGAAGTTTCTACTGGAAAAAAATCCATTCTACAAACTTTAGATTATTGTGGTTCTTGACTTTGGTTGCACCTTAAAATAATCTGGGAAAATTCTGAAATCCCAGATTGCAGTGTCTGGTCTGCACTGCAACAGCATGTCTGAATCCCCCAAGGCAGGACCCTGGGTCCGGTGCTTTTGGAAAACTTCCCAAGCAATTCCACTAGGAGGCCAAGGCTGACAACCACTGCTCTGTGTGTTTTCCTACATGAGTAAAATAAAAATACTATGCATCTTTTAGGAATTTTTTTTTACTCATAGAAGAACTGATAAATTGAGTATTTAAAACATAAAATTAAAATAAAATTACTTTGGATCAGGCACATGGAGGCTGGGGATAGGCAAGTGGGGTGATGCCTTTACCCTATAAGTGGCCATAATGCTTTTCTTTAGTGAACTTGTTAATGGTGAAAAGAGAAAAAGAACCAAAAGGAGAACAGAAATTGCCTATAGTGGTTCTGATAAGAAAAACAAGTTTTGAGAAATAAAATCTTATATCCAATATTACCTTTCTCATCTAATTAAAAAACAAAATTGATAATGGAATGTTGATTGCACTTACATTGTATTTCTTCCCACTTTAAAAAATTAAAATATAATGTATATACTGTAAAATGCACACTTTTTCTTCTTTTTGAGATAGAGTCTCATTCTGTTGCTTGGGCAACCAGACAGTGTCATTATCATGTTCCCTGCAACCTCAAACTCCTGGGCTCAAGGGATCCTCCTGCCTTGGCCTCCTGAGAAGCTGGGACTGAGGATGCACCACCTCACTGGGATAATTTTTTCTATTTTTTGTAGAGACGAGGTCTCGCTCTTGCTCAGGATGGTCTTGAGCTCCTGGTCTGAAGCAGTCCTCCTGCCTCAGCCTCACAGAGTGCTACCATTACAAGTGTGAGCCATTGTGCCTGGCCATAATTTGCTCTTTTTTGTGTATAGTTCGATGGATTTTGACAAATGTAGTTTTCTAGCTACTTTACAGAACAACTTCCTTACCCTGCAGAATTACCCCCTTCCTATCTATAGGCAACCCTACCTGTAGATGCTGAGAAACACTGATCTCTATTCATCTAGTTCTGCCTTTTCTGAATGTATTATAAATGGGGTCAAATGGTTTTGTTGTATTTTTAATAGTGACATTTTGATAGAAACTAATGTGTAGATGTTGCACAGTAGGTTCTGAAATGATCACACTATCCTTGCCTGAAGGAGAAGCCTATCATCCTTAACCATAAAGACTCACTTGTGAGTGCTACTGGCATTGTAAACAGACATGCAGGCCTGGAGGAGGTGAACTACATGGGAAGGCAGAGTTTACCAGCTTAGACCAGTGATAGAAATACTGAGATCAATCTGGAGAACCACTAGTCACATAATTAAGCCTAAGGAATTAAAACACATGACAGAGAAAACATTTATTTATACACATAATTCATGAAAAATAAGTGTTTATCTTTCTTATCACAAAAATAGTATTTAGTAGAAAAATTAGACATATAGGAATAGGTAAATAAATAGAATTCCCTCAACCACTAATCAAAGAAAAATCATAATATTTACCCAAATTTTAAAAATATTTCACACATAGTCATGCAGTATATGAACATAAAGAGACACATTTTTTCTTATAAAATGGGGATATTTTGCATATCAAAAAAGATTTTTTTCTCAAAGATTTTTAGTAGAACATGGCCTTTGAACATTGGAGAGACTTAACTATGTATTATCCCAGCTCTCCCACTTCCTAGATCTGTGACCTTGGACAAAACACTGAACTTCTCCAAGCCTCATTTCTTTCATTTTAAAAAATAGGGAAAATTATACATAATTTGCAGATTTATTATCAGAATTAAGATAAAATGAGATAATACATGTAAAGCATTTTGCACAGTGCCTGGAACACAATAATTACTCAAGATAATTAACACAAGTTAATAAATATGAAAAATTCAGGATGCAATTAAAATAAATTCTTTTTTTGGTAGGGAACCATTCTCCCATTTCTATTTTAAAATATTTATACATCTCCATTCTTTAGCTGAAATTTTCACAGACCCCATGACTTTTCTGTTCATTTTTAGGCAACTGAGTCCTAGGACAATTTAAGCTGTAAACGTATTCTAATTGAGAAATTAGATTGCCTACTCCCAGATAATAATAAAATTCTCAACTTGATATAATGTGTGTTCTACCAGATCCTGCAACATAGATGTGATGATAATGTTTCTACTTTTCTGTATGGCCCAGTTCCTCCAACCTTGGCCTACTACTTAGTTTCTGACACTTCTCACATTTTAGTTGAGAAGAAGGAGTTGTAAGTACACAGGATAAATCTTGCTGGAACTAGTCCTTACAAATAGACCTGGGGCTTTTAGGGCAATGGATTGCTGATCTCTTGGGGGCACATGCTACCTGCTAGGCCTTCTGCCCCACTGCTGCTCTATTGAACCAGGTGAAAGCATCTCTATTCCTGGTAGTCCCTCAGGGGTCTTCTTTGCCCCTGGAATCTGGTCTTCACTTCCAAGTTTTGGCTACTTTTGTTACTCTGCCCCTGGGCTGTCATTTTGAATACACCTTGGAAACTCTTCTGGCATCTGAAAGGCTTTCTCTCCTTCCCCTCCAGGAAAACCCTGGAGAATCCATTGCCCCACATGGGTGGAATTGGAGCTGATTGCTTTTTTAGCTTCATGACTAAAGCTATTAGGAATGGAGAACTAAAGTCAGGGTTGTCATATTAACAAGAAAACTAATCTTGGGTTATTATTTGTTCATGTTCTAAATGAGTTAAGGGCCAAGCTAGAATTTTCAACAAACTCCATGTGATTTCAAAGGTCTTTCCATTGTGTTATTTTTTATTAATCTGTAGTGAGAGCTCAATAGTTAAATACTGAATCTGCCATAGCTCTGTATAGAACTGACAACAAGGGCCCTGAGAAAAATCGGCAGGACCTATAAAATTAAGAAGCAAATGATTTTTCTCAAATATCTGAGAGAACCATTTATTGTTCAGCCAACTTGTAACTGCAGTGATTTCTTTTGAGCATTAACTCAAATAACTCCTGAAAATGTCTTTCTATTTTTTCCACTCATGAGCTCTCATTAGCTATTACAGAGTAAATACTTTCACTAAATGAAACACCAGAGTTACCTCCCAGCCACCTGACTCCTGGTAATAAAGTACCAGCTATCTTGAGAAGAGTCCAGTTACATAAAATACAAGCTGTACTAATGCCACAGTGTTGGCTTGGATTTAATTTTTCACTACCCAGTCAATGAACCATGGTCATCACTGCTCGTTTGAGTGATAGGATTTTCATTCTGTGTCTGTCTATACTATTGACTTGGTATTTGACCAGAACAGTTGGCCAGTGGTGGAATGGTTTTGAGGTTTTTGTTTTTTCCTTTTTTTCACTAAAACATTCTCTCAGAAAGGCATCTGAGAAAAAGGTTTGGAGGTGGACGAGGACTTCCATTATTCTTCCAGTTTCATTACTCAATGTCCCGTGTGGGTCTGGCTCACATCCAGGGTCTCAGGACCTCCGGCTGCTAAGAAACCCACATCCTGGTTGAAAAGTCTCCCACATCAGGTGACATTTTGACTTAAGAGCTGGAAATAGGTCAAAAATAAACATATTGCATTCAGTATTCTTGCAGCATGCTGGAAGATTTAATTCACTACCCTAGGGAATAATTGTGAAAACCCTATACCCCCTCAGGGGTGTAGGGCCATATTGCTGGCCTGGTAAAATCACACTGCTTTTTCTCATTTTCCCCTTCAGAGGATTAACCTACAGATTGACAGAGCTGGTAAAAATGTTTGACAAATGCTTCAGCAAAAATAAAAAGCATTGCTTTCCACATAGATACACACCTTTTCTAAATCCAGTTCTTTCTATAAACTAGCTAGTTTTCTCATTGTTGCAGATAACAAAAACAATTGGAACCAGCTGACACAAAAAAGAGAAAAGATACTAGGAAGATACACATATTCTAAAGTGTATGGGGACACCAGAGTATGTAACAGAACCAGAGGGCATGAAGTCCACTGGGCTTCAGACCCGGGCCACAGGGAGGGCGCCCTTGCAGAATCTTGGGAAACCTTCCTGCTGTGCTGTTAGTTTTGCCTTTTCTCACACTTTTTCCTTAACCCCCTGAGTTACTGTAAACTTACACAAGATCTGATTTTTTGCTAGATGAACTTGGGCCCAGTTTGTTACATGGCTAATACTGGGGTTAGTCACCTTAGTGACCACTCTAAGTCCTCAAACTCTTTAATAAAGCAGACAGCACAGAACCGAATAATGTCTGATAGCCAGAGTAGGTCTTGAATTTATTTTTAACTTTACGACTCTACAGCCTAGATGAATCTATATGACACTGAGGCCTTTCTCTCTCACCCATCACATAAGAAGACAGATGCAGGTTAAAAATGTTGCCTTTCTGAGTAATAGTCATTTTATGCACACATAAAATGAAGAGGCCTGTAGGTTAGAAAATAATAATATACCATTGTTTTCAGCTTCATAAATATGCATCTGCACATAAGTCTTCGAGTCTTCATAGGCTCAGGCCTATATTCCGGGACATGAATTTGGCACATATTTCTTATTTAGTGTTTATGTGCTTCTCCATCTGTTGCCTGATCATTGGATTGTGGAAGAGCATCCATCTGGCTAAAAGAAAGACCTGTTTCTACTTCCAAATCTGTTTTCACAAAACAATAGATCCATTTTCAAAGTTAGTCTATGGAAATGGAAAGGCATTGTAGGACAGGTGACATACAAGAAGCAAATTCCTTCCTTTGCTTTGATCATTTTCTCTTTCCTTCATAGCCTTCCCCAACACCACACACACTCACTCACACACACACAATGAGAAGATCCAGGCTGCTTTCCTTATTACTTGAAATCAAAGCAAAGAGCCACACAGCAAGCAGGCAGCAGTGGTTATTAGGTTTAGCTGTGTCAACAAAACTTGCATAGTTACAGAAGAGACCTCCATTCATTTTGACAGACTGGGAGCCACATTTTAAAAAAGATACGTATTAACAAGACAGACTTTGACCAGAGAGAGAAAACCGTGCTGTTAAGGGGTATGAAAATTGTGTATTTGAGAAATAATGAAAAGAACCAAACATGCCTGAGGCATTTGTCACTCAATGTAGCTCAAGAGCCTCTTCTTGGCTTTAAAAGTTAAATGTCACTGTTCACATCTTTCTAGCATTACACAAATAAGTTTTAACAAGTAGTTTTATTTCAATGGTATATAATTATTTAAATTCTGTGAAATATATGTTAAATCAAACAGACATTTATTCTACCATGAACAAGGCATTGTGCTAGGTACTGGGTATTGTGGCTGAAGGTGATGGGCTTAGCTTTGGTTCTACAGCATTTGGGGGGGTGTCAGGATGGTCCTGGGTAATAGGCAAGTAGATATATGCTGGTCTGAGTCTGAACAGAGAATTCAGGATCTCATGTGAATAGATGGTGATAAAACTTAGAGAGAAATTACAATTAATATAATCAGCACAGTGGAAAGACGGAGGGAGGGATCTCTCATCACATAAGAGATAGATGCAAGTAAAAAAAAAAATAAGTTGCCTTTCAGCATTATAGTCATTTTATGCACACATAAAACTCTGGGAATGGAATTGGAGTATTGAGGTTGCCTACATTGTAAGGGGAGTTAAACCTACATGTCCTGCCCACCTCTCTTACCCCACTAACCCAGCCAGCCCCTCAGTGTCTCTATTTAATTTAGGTTGAGGGCAAGAAACGATAGGTATCATTTTCCACTAGCTGCTTTGGAGCATGAGTGTGTGTGCACAAGAAGGTGACAGAGAAATAAGTTTCCCCAAGAGGAAAAGTGTTAAAATTCGTCAGGAAAGTAGAAGTGACAATAAGAACCAGAAGAGTAGAGTGTCCTCACTGATACCAAGAGAGAGGAAAATTCCCAAAGCTGTGAGGGCTCAGCAGCATCAGAGGACCCAGAGAGGAAGAGAACACTGTAAAAAGCAATTGACTCAGACGCGTAGTCTGCTGGAGTTGTTCTAAAACACGGTGAAGTGCGGTGTTCAGTGAAGATCCTATTCTCAAAACATAAAACACTGAAGTGGAGGGTGGAGGCTGTTATGAAGTGAAGTCTTTGAACATTGCCCATTATTTTTAGAAGTTCCTTATTAAAGAAAATAAATAAGACAGTAGCTTACTGCAGAGGCAGGATCAAGGGAGGGATTTGTTTTAGAATGGGGGATATATAAACATGCTTGTAATCAGAAGGGAAGATACAAGAGGAAAGTGATGGATTGAGGATGAAGAAAGAGGCATGATTGATTGACTGAAGTCCCAGAAGACACAGGATGAAAGGCATCACGATAACAACAGGAATAATTATTTTACATAAAGGCAAAGTAATTCTTCCTCTGAGACAGGACTAACAGAAAAAAGTCTGGGTATAGATCCAGAGAAAGTCCGAGGTGAAGGGGAGTATAATCAAAGTAGCTGATCCCAAGAATCTCAGGAAACGCACCCAGTGTTGGGTGTGGTTTTTGGTTTTCAGTCAGACATCATTCTGGCCAGAGGATGGTGAAGCTGTGGGTTTGATGGGAATTATATCTGAGCCATGTGGGCATCGATTAGCACTTAGGTTATTATGTGAGGCAATAGTTTTTTGCTCAGCATCATTTAATGACAGCCTGAGTCTGGGCTTGTGAGGCTTGCTGGTCCAGTGCCGAAGCCATCTTTCCTCGCGTGCACCTGCGCGGCAGGGCCCAGCGTTTCTCCCTTCAAGGCTGCAGTTCTGACCAAAGTCTGCGAAGGCAACTGCTGCTCTTTATGAAAGGCAGCAATGTTTGGAATTCTTTCTGGAGTCTGTCTGGATGAGTGAGTACACAGCCTGAGAACGGGCTGAGGATGCAGCGCAAAAATCAAACGCAACTTCAACAAGCAGAATTCGAAATTAATTCAATGATAAAATTGAAGAACGTAAAGCTATTATGTGCTGTCTGGTAAATATCGGGCAATTGCGAATAAATTATAAGTTCCTGTTGGTATCAGGAGCCAGAAAAGACTGTCAAACCAAATTACCAGAATTCCAGTTAACCAATATTTAGATCTGCTGCTTTCTTTTTACCTCTCTGTATTATGCAACACCTCATATAGGTAGTCTAAATTTCATCCTGGATTACATCAGATCTCCTGCAATGTTACATCTCATTGCCCAGAATCACTTTGGCTGGACTGAGATTTTATGGACAGATTGCATGAAGCATTCTCTTTTCGTCTCTGTAGGAACACTGTTGAAGGTATTGCTCACACAGCAAGCAGTGTGCCCTTTGTGCAGGCCCGTGAGAGTAATTTTTCTTTAGCCTCAGGGCTGAAGTTGAATTTATTCTGAGCAACTAGAGCATTTTTGATTCTATGGACTTTGGGGATATTGTAATTGGTTTTGATTTCTTTTGTGTTTTGGCAGTGTATCAGCTGAGAGTGCTGTTAGCTACAATTACTTAGGATAACTTAAGGGAGCGGGTTTTTACTTTTATTTTTACATAGCAAGAAGTCTGAAGGTAAGTGACTTCTGGGGCTGGTTTAACATTTCATACAAGGACGGAGGGCTCTGAATGCCTGTCAGACCCAGGATGGCTGCTGTAGCTCCAGCTCTTGTTCTGAACTTCAGTGTATAACAGAATCACCTGGGGAGCTGAGAAAGAACTCAGGGCCCCAGGCTCCTCAAGGGAGAATGGGGCCTGGACCTCTTGTGTATTTACCAGGTTCCTACCTGATTCTACTTTTGGCCAAAGCTTGAGGACCCTGTGTGCCTTATTTTCTTGAGTCAACTCAGATCAATTTCTCTTAATTCTGCTCCCACAAAGCCTGGGGAAAGACTTAAATACTAAAGTCCTGGGTCTCCAAACGCAAAATTTGCTGTTAAGGAGTGGAGGAACAGGCGTTAAATGGCAAAGGTCAGTGATTTGTGGCCAAAATTGCCTCAGGTCATATACAGAAACTTGTTTTATATTTTTTGTGTGCCAAATTTATTCCAAATTAGTTTTGTTTTCCTTTGACTTTTTTTCCCTGAGTTTTCTCTGATTAGCTGTTACATTGGAATGCACACACTTCCTTCAGCTATGTTGACATGGCAAAATGGCCACTTGCCTCACTATCAGCAGCAGAACCCAGGAGTGGTGATATTCTTCTCTTAAAGCCGCCTTGGGGGCCACAGGGAGGAGAATTGCATGCATGTTCCATTTTCTACTTATGTTCTGGGCTGTGAAGCAGGCTGATTGATTCATAGCATCAAAGTAAAACTGAGACTCCATTTCAATTCGGCATAACTGGGGATTTTACTATTCTGGAAATTCTCTTTTAGCCTAAGAAGCTTGGTTATTTCTCAGTATTTTATGGCTCCAGCTTATTAGAACACAGTCCTCACTGTGTATTAGAAATCGTCTGGAAAACACCGATGGTCTGCTCCTCCCCGTAGGGGATGAGGCCTTGACATGCAGGTATTTCCTGAAGGCTCCGCAGGTGATTCTAACAGAGCCACTGCTCTGGCTGATAGACTCTCTGACCTCACTCTCTCTTTTGTGCTCTGATTTTGGGGTGGTTCGTCTGATTCTATTCTTAACTTCAATTTCTGTTTATGCGTCTCACTCCCAGGATCTCTGTCCTTCTGTTCCCAAGTGTTAACCTGATTGTTACTGGTGACAGCTCTTTTAGTTCTAGCCTGGTTTCCTTGACCCTAGACCATAGATCTTAATTAACCCTGCGCCAGCATTTTAGCAGCAGGCGCTGAGCTCCTTTTTCTGGCTCTCAGTAGTGTGCCAGCTCATCCCATAGACAGCCGAAGTGTGGAGAAGTCTCATGGCTCACACACTGCCTAGAGGCAGGCGCTTACCCACCCTGAGTCATTGCAATGTTCCATCTTCAGGAAGCTTCCTGTTCTTCATTCCATCCTCCTGTCTCAACCGAAGCTCAGCTAGGTTCTCATTTGGTCCCAGCCAGTTTCGAGTTAAACTCCTCCACCAAGGAATCTCTTTTTGTTGTTGTTTAATCTTTTTTTTTTTAATTGTTATGGGTCCGTAAGAGTTATAAACCTTTACAGAGAGCTGGTTGCCTTATTCTCCCAGTCTCTAAACCTGGAAATCCTCCCAATTCTGCTATCCCCTAACAGATCATGCTTCTTCAAAACAGAATTCTTGCTAATTTAAATTTATCCTCCAAGTTTAATTTTTAAAACCCATTTCCTCATCAACTTTCTTTGGATTCTTCGCCCTCTAGTTGTACCCTATATCCCCAGATGCTTGCAAACAATACACCTCCAGTGTAGGTCGTAAAATTAGTGGCTAAACACCCAGGCTTTGGAGACAATCAGCCTGGGCTCAAATCCTAAATCTATGACTTCCAAGGTTGCTCAATGAGAAGATGAAGTAATAACAGGATCCAATTTGTCCCATAATCTGTAACTTTTCATGGTGACCAAATACATATTTGATAAATAATTTGTAAGATTCTTGGTAAAAGGAAATAAAAAAAATGCAAACAAATCTTAGAGGGTTTCCTGATACACAGTAGGTGCTTAAGAAATGTTAGGCATTTGTTACAGAGGCTGAGATGGAATTTGGGTCAAATATATTTGAGGAGCAACACTATCCATGAAAGGGTGCAGGGAGGAAGTTCACCTGAGTGGCTGGCCGTGCATCTCAGGTTTCAAGTGAAAGTTGCAGTGTCACAGTGCTATAGTCATTCTGTGTTGGGTGGAAATGGCTGAGCCTTTAGATGCTCTGAAAGTCACTAGATGCAGCTGCCTTTGAAGAGCTTGTGGCTACTGTTGGGGGTCCTGGTGCAGCCACACACAAATCCTCCCCCCCCCTTCTAAGAGGAAGACACAAAGGATCTGGCTGGCCCCACCCACCAGAAGTTCCTGTGCAGAAAGACCCTAACCTCACAGGTGACCCGTGAAATGTGCCCACCCCTCACAGCCCCATAGAAAAGTGGTCTCTACCTGTCCCCTGCCCAGTGCACATGCCATCTTTGTACTGCCCAGGTGGGTCACCCTTCCCTTTCAATAAACCTGGCCTGAACATCTCCTCTGTGGTCTCGTCTCTGGGAGCCACCGTTTATACTTTTCAGCCATAGATGAAGACGCTCTCTGAGGGCAAGCCCCATGCTGCTGACCACTGCAGGCTCTTTGCGGATAATGCTCCCAGTTGCCAGCAAGGAGCAGCAGTGCCTCTGCAGGCCATATGCAGTCTTTCCCTCCCACCTCTGATTTGCAGGTAAAGAAACACATCTGTCTGACATGCATCTGGCTGTGGTGAGGTGGTTATTCCTCACATGGCCTATGTTTAGGAACAATAAGCTCTGAAATTTCCTACTGTTTTAGCTCATCTGGCCTGTTATAATGAAATACTATAAACTGGGTGGGCTTACAAACTGCAGAAATTTGTTTCTCTCAATTCTGGAGGCTGACAAGTCCATGATCATGGTGCTAACAGATCTGGTGTTCACTGAGGTCCTCCTGGTTCATGGATGGCTATCTTCTCGCCGTGTCCTCACATGGTAGGACAGCCAAGATGGTGGCTCTCTGGACTCCTAAGGGCACTAATTACATTCAGAGGGTGGAGTCTGCCAAAGGCCCCACCTCTTAATACTACCACATGGGAGTTAGAATTGCAACAAATAAAAACTAGAAGGATACATTTTTTTAAAAAAACACAACTATAGTCCAGAAAGGAGGGAGAGGAGGAGAGGGAAGGGGAGGGAGGGTATTGGTAGGACCTCACCTATTGTGCATAATGCAATGGTACATTTCAAAACTACTAAGAGTACAGTATAAATGTCTTACCACAACAATTAAGTAAGTGAGATGATGGCTATGTTAATCAGTCTGATGCAAGCATTCCACATTGTATAACAAATCAGCACATTGTACCCCATAATTGTACACAGTTATGGTTTAATAAAAAAATGTATATAAAAAAGCCTGAGAATAATTCTAAGTTATTAGGTTCCTAGGCCATGGTCTAGGTTTTTATTTTCAGAAATAATAGAAGAAGGACGTGGAGGACATGGACATAAAGAGGAAGGGGTAGTTTTATATGTGTTTCAGTCCTCAGGGCTTCATCTGAGGGGATTCCAGAGATTCTGCTCACACAGCCTGTCAGCAAATATGAGCATTTGTGCACTGAGCTCCCAGGACTTCACTTTCCAAAATCACTCAGGCTACTGCTTCATAATTTATAAAAAAGGTCTAGTTTCAACAACCTGCAAGAAATGTTAGAAGACAAATCTAGCTATTGATTTACAACTTACTTCCCAAGGTAACTACAATTCAAGGCTAATTTACTTAGGATGGGCATCTCAGTTTTCGTAAATGTTTACTTTCTCTGATGCTGTGGTCTTTCTCTTCATTCTTAACTCTAAACTAAGTAAGGAATGGATTAATTTCTGCAGAAAGGTAAACAAAACAATTTTTTAGGGGGTTTGGGTAAATATTTGCTAAATCCCTTTGGTTTGAATGGTTGTATCATAAATACACAATCAGACTTCTATGGAGGTTCATGGTTGGGGGATGGGAGAGCATTAGAGTGGATAATCTACACATGAACAGTTATCACTGAGGTTGTCCATGGAAACTCCTCAAGGTGTTCTGAAATCATATTAGTCAAGCAGAAAACGAACCTTTGGTAGCTTTGACTACAATCAGAATTAGGTCCTTATCATCTCCTAAAAGGTAGTGTAGATTAGCAGTGAGAAATACAAGTTTTGCGCTAACAAAAATCTGGGTTTAAATTCTGCCACTGAAAAAGTGGCTGCAGAACTTTAGACAAAGAGCTTTGCTTCTCTGCACCTTAGTCTTCTTATTTAAATAAATGGAGGTAATAATTGCTAACTGTGGAGTTTCTATGTCCACTTTCATGCTTAACAAACTATTCCACAAATAAGTAGAATCAACATTATCTTTGTCATCATTCTTTTTTTTTTTCACTCTAGTGATTTTCAAGACAAGAATCTTGTTTTTTTTTTTGTTTTTGTTTTTTTTTGCAGTTTTTATCCAGGGCTGGGTTTGAACCCACCACGTCCAGTATATGGGGCTGGCACCCTACTCCTTTGAGCCACAGGTGCCACTAGAATCTTTTTTTTTTTTTTAAATGAACTCGTGTTCTGACTTTTATGAGGTTCAGTTGTATGGCATTTTCATCTTTATTTAGGTAAGTCATGTTTTAGTCATTTCCAGTGTAACTCTTGGGCCTTGGACTTCATTGATGGGGCATAGTGTGGTATGAGGTAGCTCACAGGGAGGGGGAGGGGCTGGGGCTGCACTGGTTCACAGTGGCTTTCAAATGATGACATTACTGTCAACTATTAATTTAGTGACTGCATTGGACAAAGTTAAGTTTCTTATGGATTACTGGGAACATCTCTGATTTGTACCAGGTGTTCTTGAAGTTCTCAGTGGCCCTGATATGAAGCTTTCCAGATTAAAGAACCTCAGTCTATGTTGGCAAAAGTTAACTCCACCCTAACTGGAACCAGAAGGATTTCTCTGTGGACCCCAGAGAGCTACACTAAAGAAAATCTAGATCTTCCTTACAGTATTGAAGCTTCTTTCAGCCTCCCTGTGGGTTAGGACTACCATCAGGGCATCTTGCCACCTCTCATGCTTCCCATCTGGACTTTTACAATTTTTCTCCAACATCCCTCTCCATGGCTGCTATTTTTGCTTTGTGCACTTTTGAGTTAAAGCAGGATAGACATATTAACGACCATGGGGAAGAGACTGGTGACACATGTGGTGGCTAGAAATGGGTCAAACAAACTGTCAGATACATAGATTCACAGACTGGTCTGTGGTCCTAACACTTCAAGCATCTCACTCTGAAGCCCTCCCCAGTGACTGGAATAGTGCCTCTGTGTGCACTACCCTCTCCACTTTGCTGCTCTACTCATGTCATCCTGATTCAAAATAACTGTAGGATGACATGTTCTAGAATAAGACTGCTGTGTTCAAATCCTAGTTTTGCTTCCTTTATCTCTAAACTAAGGACAATTGTGATATCTCAGGGGTTATTATAAGGATCTACTATAACATTACCAGTAACGTATTTAGGAAAGTGTCTGACATGATAACTACTGGATATTAATATTTTATTCTTATAATTACTCACATGTGGCACCCTGAGCTCAAAATAAGGACCCTAGACAGGTTCCACTGAGATCTTGTGAGATCTTGTTTATTTTGGGTTGCCAGCTTAGGGAAAAATCCTCCTTCAGTTCAGGCAAAGAGAGCTTTTACCAAAAGAGATGACACAGCTTAAAGTCATCCTTATAGCATTGTGAAACATGTACAGATGAACATCTCATAAAGTTATAAAGGGTGGGTAAATGCAGGTCTGGAGAGAAACCCTGTTACCAAGCTCATGGCTTTGTAACCTGGTGTAGAAACCCCATTTCTCCCCCACCCCATCTATCAGTAGATCTCAATCAGTAGTAGCTCAAGGGATGAAGCCCTCAATAAAGGGCACAAGAAAGTGATAAAGAGAATTAGAACAAATTACAAAAGTTTGTTTTTCAGTAACTCCATTTGAACCACTGTTGAAATCATTGACTTGCTACACTAGAAATGACCAACACAGGTGATTTCGTAGAATACTTCTAAGGGGATCTTACTTTGCATAAATATCTCTAAGAGCTTGAGAAGCTTTGGGAAGAACAAATATGTAACTATAAAGTAATAGAGAGGAAAAATCACTAATAATGCTAATGTATTAACTAGATACTTTGATCAAATAGCCAGTCCTTCACACCACAGTCCATATTAAAACAAAAAGTTTATAAGAAAGAAGTGGATCAAAATGGTGATAAATATAAGATACACATTTTACCATAATTGCCAAGACATTTAGGAGTAAAGAAGTTGTAATATAAGTTAGGGATAATATATGGCATTCGATGGTGGTTAGAGATTAATGTCTGTTGTGTTCAGGCATTCCATTTTAACGTAAGATTACTTCTGTCTTCGCCTGTTATGACAGTGCCTGAAATCATATCATTGTCTTTGTTATTAATCAGGCTGTCCTTAATTCTCCTTTTTAAAACCTAAAATAATAAAAATGTGCTCCCAACTTCTTAATTCAAAATATTCTTAATCCATCTTTTGGATATCTGAACGGAGGCACATGAAAATGCAAGATAAAACATAATCCTCTCAAAGCTCAGAAAGCAAGATGGCTGTTGACATGAAAGGCGTACGTAATTCAACATTACTGTACAATATGAGGCACACTTTATGTATTGGCAGTAAGTAAACAAATCCTTTAGAAATCAGGTGCATATCTTCTGGGCAAGAGAAAGAGAATTCCATTTTAACAAGGTCTGAGAATAGTATGGAATGATATTGATATACACCATGAAGGTTACAATAACTGCCTCTTCCCAATATGATGAATCAACAATTATCTCGCACTCTGGTATTTTGATAATGGCATTTGAGGGAAAGACTGTATATGTCACTCTTAGTGAATAAACAATGACTTGAAATTCACTATATTATCAATCATGGGAACAATACCCGAGGCATCTTGGTGGAATGAGCTTGAACAATAAAATGGGAAATACTCTAAGACCCTATGAATGTCAATACAATGCCTCGAGGCATGAATATCTTCTCCCTTGTTCATTTTTGCTTTTCTGGAAGCAATTCATTGCTGATTTTATATCATGCCATATTCTTTACTCCAGCTAATAATTAATTTATTTCTGAGTAATGTAACCCAAGAAATGACAACATGATGCTATTAACAATACCTCAGGAAGATACAATAATAATTTCTCTCAGGTGCTTGCCTGAAAAAATAAAGAAGAATATAGCAAGGAGGAAGTAAATCTGATAAGCATTAAATGGCCATGTTGCTTTTTGGAAGAAATAACATGAATAATTTATCCGTTCCATCAGCAAATATACATAGCTGTGCACAGTGAAGATGAGCGCAGGGACCATGTGTTCCTCTTGTATCATTGGTGCTCATGACCACCAGCATCAAGTCACTGGCCTTTCCAAGGGAATTGCAATTTTAAAACAGATATGACACTTTCTTTCTAACACAGTAACCAAGAAATATTTAAAAGGTTTTGTTGCCTGAATTTATGGAGACTTTATCCAAGAGGGCAAAATTCTTTTATAAAGAAGGCATTTTGTATTCCTAAAGACTATTTGCTCCATGGTGGATTGAACCTTGTTTTGAAATAACTTCCTCTGTGCTCTTTGGCTCTCCCGTGTCCTCTTTCACTCACCTGTTTCTGGTGTCTCTAGAGGTCCATTTGTTCAAGAAGCAACAATACTTGCAAGGACTGAAAAGTGTGCTCCAGAGGCAATGATGCCATTCCTGCAACAACTGGGATGCTACTTTTTCATTCTTAATATGTGCTTTTCCAAGCCATGGCTATTTGCTTTGGGTTAAGTTATATGCCCCAAAGATATAAGTCCTAACCTTTGGTACCCGTGAATGTGAACTTACTTGGAAATGGAGTCTTCAGAGATGTAATCAAGTCAAGAAGAGTCTTTAGGGTGGGCCCCGCTTCAATGTGATAACATCCTTGTAAGAGGAAAAGAGATCTACACGATCACACTAGAAGAACACTGTGTGACAATGGAGGCAGAGATGAGAGTGATACTCTGTCAACCAAAGAATACCAAGAATGCCAGCAACACCAGAGGCTAGGAGAAGGGCACAAAACAGATTTTCCACTATAACCTTCAGAGAGCAAATGGCTAGGCATGTCAAGTACCTTGATTTCAGACATCTAACCTTCAGAACCGTGAAAGAACCCATTTCTGCTGCCGCATTTCTGTTACAGCAGCCCGAGGTAACTAATCCATTAATTAAATTTAAATCTCCGGAGTGAGAGGCTGTGAGCTAGTGAGCATATCAAGAAAAACTAATAATGCATCTAATAATACATGATATGGGTGTTGGTGGAGGGTGTGAATATGTCTACACAGAGGTTAACAGCAGGGTATGTTGCAATGACCACTAAGTATGTGAAAACTCTAGGCAGACCACATTTGTCTCAGATTGTTCGGGCAATGCTGGTTTTCACTTACTTTCTGGGTTTAATGACTAATGTGACTCTTTTCATTTTCAAAATATCCCAGTTTGGATGATAAATTATGGTCAGTATGCTTAGGTGGGTACAATTCAGCACCTAACAAAAGAATAAAGTTTCACCACTGGTCTTTCCAATTTTTGATTGAAAAAATAACTTCTGGTATCACACTTTAACACTTTAGTAAATTGAAGGTTTAAGTTTCCAAGGGCCTGGGTCACTCCAGGCTTAATTCACTCTGGTACTCACAAATTTAAACCTTTCTTATTTGA
This sequence comes from Galagoides demidoff, assembly GCA_963574575.1. Classification (NCBI taxonomy): domain Eukaryota; kingdom Metazoa; phylum Chordata; class Mammalia; order Primates; family Galagidae; genus Galagoides; species Galagoides demidoff. The sequence continues at coordinate 33,421 of CAUYQV010057008.1, read as the reverse complement.
GTCCTTGGGAAAATAATCTTTCAAACCAGTTGGGATACACATAAGTCAGATCTGGGTTGGGGCAAAGTGGCAGGAATGGCAAATAGATTCAAGTTCAACATGGTATTCTGTGCTGTACGATTTCTTTCAGTTATGGTAAAGTGAGAGATTGTCAGTGTGAATTTCGCAATAGAGGCCTATTCCTTGCTTTGTCATAAGTCCTTCTGACCCAGAATAAATGTGTCTTTGCCTTCAATCTACCCACTAGAGAAGTGAAGGATATAATAATTAGCGTTTTATTTTCTTGCTGTGTGTTGATTAGTTAGAGAATACTGGTGAAATGCCTTGAACAATTTGAGGAAAACACTTTATATGTTCCTTGCCTTTATGATGGACCTATACGGAATTTACCAGTCACTGGTAGAGAGACAGATTAATTCCCATTTCTTGTCAGTTGTATGCTTGTTATATTACCACGTCATCCTCCAGGTGAAGTGAATAGGGCATAAAAAATGGCCTTTCATGGTGCCTAAAAATCTTTGTTTATTCTTTGTTTGCCTCTCCTATATATTGTGTTCATGTTAAAAACAGAGCAACTGGTGTAATTTTCTTCTACTGACTGCTTTTAGTTGCAACTCCGGCTTCTAAAGTTAAGACGAGGTTCACTGTTTCTTTCTACACTTGTGACTGTCAATCTAATGTCTTTGGAAGGCAGTAGAGGATGTTGCTGACTGCAGAAACCTCATTGGGAGTTGCTGATATTGATGTTTCCCGGGGGTGTTGGTAAATGCAGGTGTGGGCAAGGCAGTCTAGTGTGATTGTTAACATCTATCTATACTCTGCACTGCTCTCCCTCTGTGTTCATAAAAGCCCTATGAATAACAATACCATTGCAATGACGGCATTACATTATAATTTGATAATTATGTAATTCTAATAGATGGTGAGTTCTCAAAGTTTAAAACTATATTTACTTATATTTTTATCTCTAATACTTTTCCAAATACTGGAAAATCAGTGGCACCCAATGGCCATTTGTTGAATAAATGAGTTGCACACTTTCAAGAACAGTTAGCTGGTGACTTAATCAGTGAACAGGTGTTAAGACTTTGTAATGTGTCAACTTGACTAGGCTAATCTAAATTTATAAGGTTTTCTTTTTCTGAAATTTTTCTTTTGGGGTGATCCCTGAGAGAGAGTTTTGAATAAGACTTCGAAGGAAAAAATGAAGCAGCAGCCATGCTGTTTTTTAATGCTGAAAAGTTTGAGACGAGGTCATCCGATGTGTCTGTGGCCCACAGGCATGGTTGTTTAGCTGCTGCCTCGTCTCCTTGGTGTGGGGCAGCAGCCGGGACTATAACTGCTTCCTCACCTGGCTCAGATCCTTCTTGAGTTTCTCTGGCTTGTATGTTACCTGTGTTTAGCTCCGTGATGAAGGTGCTAGTGGGACCTGCGGAGTACTCATGTCTTCCAGTTTGGAAGCATTGAAACTGGCCCTGGTTCCAGTCTGTCCTAATGGAGTCCATCTTGTGCATGTGGGTTGTTCCTTGTCCCTATTTCATCTCACTCTATGACCATCTTGCCTGCTGTCAGCCTGCCCTGTGGACCTCAAGCTTCAGCGTCAGACACCTGATAGCAGCCTTACCAAGCTTAATTCTTACAGTTTTACAAGGTCAAATCCTTGGAACAAATCTTTACACACACACACACAATATACCTCCTACTGGTTCTGTTTCTCTGATTCGGTCCTGATTATATAGATGGTCTATCAGAACTTGTGGGTAAATTGCCTCAGAGTCCTTCTGTGTGTGTGTATAAGTACATGACTGAGACAAAGGCCCTATAATTTAAGGTAAGACTAGCTATTGGAACAAATATTTAAAAAATAAATCTCAAAAATTTAACACAATGAAATTCTTTTTTGACTTCACAAAAATCTAATGCATGCATTTCCTTTCTGTTGGAGGAAAAAAACACATTGTTTTGGAGTTATGTATTTATTTATTGATTTCTGTTGGAGGCAGAGTCTTACTCTATTGCTCAGGCTAGAGTGCCAGGGCATCAGCATAGCTCATGGCAACCTCAGACTCCCTAGTTCAAGTGATCCTCCTGCCTCAGCCTCCTGAGTAGCTGGGACTACAAAGCATGTGCTATCATGCCTGGCTAATACTTTATGTTTTTAGTAGATATGGGGTCTTGCTTTTGCTCAGGTTGGTTTTGAACTCCTGAACTCAAGTGATCATCCTGCCTTGGCCTCGCAGAGTGCTAGGCTTTCAGACATAAGCCATCATGCCCAGCCAGTTTTATAATGATTTAGTAACCCAGACTGAGGAATTCTTCTGTCTTCAAAAAGTAGCTACAGAGATTTTTCTAGGCAATAACAGCCAGCAGATGGGATAAAATATCAGGTAGAATATACCTTCCTACTTCCTGGCCACTTCAGGTTAGAAGTGACACTCTCTGCTCTGCATATATTCCGTTGGTGAACTCTGGTTTCCTGACATCACTTAGAAGCAATTGGTGGCTCTGGGAAATGGAACCATTGTTGGGGAAATGGAACCAGCTGCATTTGGGGAAAGGAACATGGAAAAGGAACACAAATGTTTGGGGGAACAGCTAGTTAGCACTTCCACACAGAATGTTTTGTAAAAAATGTTGGTGAAACATTTAAAAATACTCAATCATCTTTGTTGGCTCTCAAATTTTAGCCTGGTTCTGGCTTCCTTGGAGAAAAAAATGAAAGTCGGTCTGTAGGGAGGCAGAGAAGAGGGTCTGGCCAACTTTAGGGTGGTGTGTTCCATTGTATCCTGAGAGGAATGGAAGGGAGCCCAGCCTGCAGCCATGTTAGGAGGAGATCTGGCCCTTGGAGATCAAGCCAAGATGGAAATATTCACCTGAAAATTCTGTGCTAACTGCCAATGCCATTAACATCTAAGCTCTATCTGAATGTGTCTTGAAGATAGCTGGCCAAATCCTGGATACAGCAGCACTACCATCGTTTCATCCTTTTGTTGCTTGGAGTTAACCAGCTTCATGTAATGACATCACTCAGCTGGAGCTAGCAGTTCTGTACCAAGTTCTGTACTGTTTGGAATAGGTTGGCTGGCTGAGTTTACAAGCCTTTCTTTTTTCCCCTAGATTTGGGGTGCTTTGTGCAAAAGTTGAAGTTGACTTCTACCTAAATCCCATTCTGTTTTCTTTTAACAGCCTTTATATTAAGCAGTTCAGTTTTCTATATAAATAAGTGATCATAGAATTGCAGTTTAGAAAGAAATCAACATCTAATTAGAACTCACATATGTTTATGTTTTTTCACCATTTAATCGTTAAGTATGTAAAATTGTTTTTCATTTCATTTTTTTCCTAATTTGATTTTCTATTTTGGTATTTTACCCTTATGTCTGTTTCATGAGCTAAAATTTTGTGACTTAATACAAATCAAGAGACCTTCAAAGAGGCAAGATTTACTAAAGACTGTATATAACTGAACAAGTTGCAAAATTGTTAAAAATACTTTTCTGCTAAAAGCAACCATCTGATAAATTCTTGACTTACTTTACTAACACTTTTTTCCCCTCTCCTAAGGAAAAAGGAACAATAAGAGCCACTATTTTGCACTTAATTCTAATTAATAAGGATGTCTATTTGGTGCCCTTGAGGTAAGGCAAGACTCAGAAGAAGGTAACCTTGCCATCTTAGGGTTTTAACCTCCCAAGGAGGGAATGTTGAGCCTAAAACAACATGTGAACTAAAGCTAAGGCAAGCATGTTTCTATAAACTCAGGAAAGAATAAGCCAATTTGGAGAGGAAAGAAGCCCAAATCTATTAAAAATATATTTTTTTTTTTTTTGAGACAGAGCCTCAAGCTATCCCCCTGCGTAGAGTGTCATGGCATCACAGCTCATAGCAACCTCCAACTCCTGGGCTTAAGTGAGTCTCCTGCCTCTGCCTCCCAAGTAGCTGGGACCACAGGTGCATGCCACAATAACCGGCCATTTTTTTTTTTTTTTTTTGGTTGCAGCCATCATTGTTGTTTGGTGGGCCTGGGCTGGGGATTCGAACCCGCCACCTTAGGTGTATGTGGCTGGTGCCTTAGCTAATTGAGCCACAGGCGCTGAGCCTAAAACATTTCAAAAAGAAAACTTTGCAACCTACTCACAAATTATCCGTGGGAAAGAAAAGAGGCATCTAAGAATTAAAAAAAATTCATTTCTCAAGGACATTTAAATAAAAGAAAAGAGAGAGGTAACTGACATGGTTGTACAAGAATGGCATAGAGTATATTAATGGTATTAGAAAAAGCTAAAAATCCAGAATTAACAAAACTTTGCACAAATTCAGCAGATCTGTGACATAAAAGGCATTATGTTCTAGGTAGAAGGAGATTTAAGACTGAGTTAGTCATGCTCTTCATTTTCAATACGTTTTTAGTCTGTTGTTAAAAGAATAAAAATATGATTTTAAATATTTTTAAAAGCAATAAAAATTAAAAATGGAAGTCTCATAGTTTTATCAAGAAACATAAGTATAAAATACTAAAAATAATAACTTTTTGATTATGATCTTGGTTCATTTTTCTTTACTATAAATAGGTTTTAAGTTAAGAGGATCTAAATTCAGTGTAAAATCCTGCATTTAAATTAAAGACGTCTGTCAAACTGTACTAGTAAAATATCGTTTTATAGCTATTCATACAAAAATACCTAGGAATTTTTACATGACTGTAAATTTAGTGTAAGAAGGGAGAATGAGAGGCTGTCAGGCTAACTAATATAAATTTAGATTTTAGAGGGATAGAATTCCAATCATTGGAAATGAAGCTCACATTGTTTCAGCTAGTCAGATCTAAAATCTCAGCTTTATAAAGGAATATATTGGGTTGCCTGTTTTAAGTGGTGTAGAACAATCCTTCAAAGAGAGGGATTAACAAATAGACAGATACTAAACAAATAATACATGCACACACACATGCATACACACACACACCCCTATTTGAAGACTCTGATATGATCTGTAGGCAGTCATGATTTGAGGCACCAAGATTCCAGAAATAAGAAAAACAAACTGAGAAAGGCTTAGAGGTCTGTGAAATTTTCTCCCTTGAGCCATGTTAGCAAAAGTCTAAAAGCTCAGAATCTGTAGACGATAAGAGGCTGGGGGTTTGAGCTAAGCTTTCAACCGTCTTACCTGCTAAGGCAATCAAGACTTAAAGAATGACAATTTTAGAAAAGAGGAAAACATCTCTAGGGGAACCTAGTAGTCTGAACTTTTCTCCCCTTGAGGAATTTTCCAAATCATAAACAGTGCAAACCCTAAAGGCAGCAGGGCAGAGCAGAAACCTTTGACTAAGTTTAGGAAACTGAGTTGAGTTTCCGACATCTCCCCAAAGTATGAAACTAAGTTGGAATCAAAGCCTGGAAGGGAAGGGCATTCATATTTTCAGTTAGAATTCCTATACATCTATACTCTAGGATTAAAATTAGTGAAGAAATTAACCACTATACATACAAGAATAAAACTGATCTCCAATCTAGCTATATCCCAATCTGGATTAAGATGGCATGAGCCTATTCTGAATGTCTGCAAGAAAGAAAAACTAAATTCTATCTGAAAAAAAAAAGGCAATATTAGCTGCAACCTTAAATTATCTCCACACATTTTCACCCAGAATTATTGGTCTACCATGCAGACTAGGAAATAGAAACAAATGGCTTAAAACAAAACAAAGGAAAAAGACAATAAAAATCAAACCACAGGCCATTCAGATATTGGTGTTAATAGAAAGAGACTTGAACATAGGTTTGACTAATACATCACGGAAGGGAGATGAGAAGGTGGTTAACTTTACGAGAGAATTGGAATCTCTAAGGACATTAAATAGACAATGAACAAGCAAAAAATGGAATAATTAAAATTAAGTAAACAGTAGCTGGTTTAACTGCAGATTAGACACACAGAAGAGAAGATTATTGTAATAGGAAACAAGTCAATAAAACATATTAAGACAATAAGAAGAGAACAAAAAAGCAGAAATACGTAAGGAAATGCAAGAAGGCCACCTTGTCAGCGTGCCTTTCAAAGGTTGGCTTGGTTATGTTAACTCTTTTCTGCACACTGTGGAGCAAAGAAAACATTACATTGAGAATTAGAAAATATTTTTAATTAAGTGATAATGAAAATATGATACTTCAATACCTGTGATGAAACTAAAGCCAGGCTTAGAAATTTTAATCCCTAGATGCATGGGTTATCAAAAAACTGCTAAAAAAAATCTCTACAGTCCCATATAAATAGATCAGAAGAATAACAGCAAATTAAACTCAAAATAAGAAAAGAAAAAACATATAACAGAGGAAATCAACAAAGCCCAAAATTGCTTCTTTGAACAGTTTAATGAAAATGGAAACCTCCTGGGAAGATTTACAAGGAACAAAAAAACATAAATTACAAACACCAGGGATGAAAAAGAAAACATTATAGATGTTTTATATATGTATATAAAATGATGATCGAAATATATTATGACCAGCTTTATCCTAACCAAGGTAAAAGTTAAAAGGAAATGAAAAAATTCCTTAAAGAAAATACAGCTTATTATTTTTTTTTAATTTAAGTGATTCTTTTGCTTCAGCCTCCCAAGTAGCTGGGACTATAGGCACCTGCCACAATGCAGGCTACCTTTTGGTTGCAGTTGTCATTGTTATTCAGCAGGCCCTGGCCGGCCTCAAACCCACTGGCCTCAGTGTATGTGGTGGGTACCCTAACCCAAGCCACCAGCGCTGCCAGAAAATACAGCTTATTCATAGAAATAAAAATTATAAACATATCAAATCTTAATAGACCTGTATATGATAAAAATAAATATGTAATTAAAAACCATTCCACAAAGAAAGTTCTCAGATAGCTTTAGCAATGCATTCTACAAACTTTTCAGTAAGAAATGACACTGAACATACGTGAACTCTTCTAGAGAATAGAAAAAAGAGAAACAGTTCCCACCATATTTATGAGGATAGCATAACCTGATACCCAAACTTACAGAGACACTACAAGAAAGGAAAATTACAAATGCAAAACTCCTAAGCAAAACATTAGCCAATCAGATTCAGGACTATGTAAAAAGTATAATATATCAGAAAAAGTTGGGCTTATTCCCAGAATGCAAGTTTGCCTTAACACTCAAAACTCAGTTGACATAATTTAGCTCAGTTATGAAATAAAGGAGAGGATCATGTGATCAGCTCATTACACATGAAAAAGTATTTGATAAAATTTCAACGCCCTTTCCTTATGTGCTGTTACATAAGCAATGTAATCTCAGTTTGGAGAATATTGAGATTGGCTCAATAGAGTGGTGCTATTGTAGACAGGGGAGGTTGTAGGGAGTCTTGTGAAACCATCTGCAGCACATAGTTTAGTAACACGCCTATCCTATCCTACGTCATAGGAGCAATTAACTGGTCACACGATGCTTCACGCCTCTTCTCCTCCCACCAGACGAGAGCCCAGGGTTTCCCCTGCTTTTGTGGAAAGAAATTTCCTCTAGAAAACTATAACTGTCCGGCATTGGTGTTGGTTGAGATAGGAAAGAAGTAACAGGGTCATCAACCCACTGGTGCATGTTAGTTTATCTGAGTAGATTAAATTTTTAGAAGCAGTGAGAAAGGGCCACAACATAGGTATATGTTTGCTATGGACTAAATATGTTCTTTCAAAATTCATGCCTGGGAGCTTTAAAACCTAATAGGATGGCATGAGAAGGTGAGCCTTTGGCGAGGTGATTAGTTCATGAGGGTGGAGACCTGGTGGATGAAATTAGTGCCTTTATTACACGAGACGTGGAAAGACAGTCTCTCAGTAAGAAGATGATTGTCTGCAAACCAGTAAATGGGCCCCTATCATGAACCTGCAGGTACTGGCCCTATGATCAGACTTCCCAGTCTCTGGAACTGTGAGAAATAAATCGCTGTGGTTTAAGCCACCCAGTTTATGGTGTTCTGTCATAACAGCCAGAACTGGCCGAGACAGCATTCAAGCCGAATGAGAGAGGATACAGGAAGATTCAGATTCTGGAGATTGTCACAGCAAACTCACTCAAAGCACCACGTTGTGTAGGGTCCTTGGGCAGAAGTAAAAGCATTTTGCTGGGGAGGAAAGAGGAGCAGGCAAACCTGAAAAGCAAAAGAAAACTTCGGCTCTACACTCACAAGAGACCTCAGAGAACATTAGCACCAAATGTTGAGAAATGAAAGACCCTGGGGTTAAACTGGCTTTATGAAGTTAATGGTTGCAGAAAGGAAAATAAGAGCTCCAGGGTCTTGATTCCTGGCAGAATGTCTTCACGAACACCACATTAAAACAGAGTTACAGCTTTCCATATTCATGTTTTTTATACTGATTTGACAACTGTTCATCTAGCCTGCAGATACAGATAAGAATATAATTCCTACTCTAAAAAGAAAATGAAGCACTTGAAATAGTGTTCACGTGTTTGTGGTTACTTTTGTTAACAAATGTGAACAAACAACAGTTTGGGGAGACAGATAAAAGAAATGGCAATGGAGTAAACATTCTGCACCGTTTCCCAGCTTCCTTCCTAAACATCGTGCTCCTGGAGGAAAAATATTTTGACTCATTTACCTCTATTTCTATTTCATTGTGTTTCAGTGTTAGATGCATATAGTAGTTCAGTAATCAATATTTATGAAATAAGAAAGAAAAAAATGTTTGCTTTAAAAAATAAAAACCTAATAATCCTTGTATTAGTCAGGGTTACCCAGAGAAACAAAACAAACGTATGTATGTATGTATGTGTATGTGTGTGTGTATCTGTTTGGGGGGAGAGATTTATTTCAAAGAACTGGTTTAGGAGATTGCAGGGGCTTAGTAAATCCAAAATCAGCAGAATGGGTAGAATAGGCTGGCCAGCTGGAGCCGCAGGGACAAGCTGCAGTTCAAGTATATGGGCAGTCTGCTGGCAGAATTCAGTGTTGCTTGGGAGAGTTCAGTTTGTGTTCTGTCCAGGCCTTCCCCTGATTGGGTAGACCCCACCCGCATTGTGGACAGTAATCTGCTTTACTCAAAATCCACCAATTTACCTGCTAATCTCATCTAGAAACACCTTCACAGACACATCCAGAATAAGATTTGATCAAATATCTGGGCACCGTGGCCTAGTGAAATTGACCCGAAAAACGTAACCATGACACCACTGTTGTTATCACTGTCAGACGTCTCTGTTTCTGTGCCCACTCAGTCATAGAAGAGCTAAAAATCCAAGTGATACAATAATTCAACACCAGGTAGACATCCCCTGTCAGTCTTCCTCAAGTAGAGACAGTGGTCGCCAAACACCCAGGTACTTCTATGTTCTAAGTCCCCCTGCTGGGGTCTTTGGGAGTCATGCTAGCATAGCTGCTGGAGGCACACTGAGATAGGCAGAGGAAATTAAAGGATTTGTCCCACTCATAGGTTCTAGAGATAGGGGGCATGACAACGATGCCACACAGAAAACCATGTAGGAGGAGGTGCCAGAATACAACTCAACCACGTAGGCAGCAGGGATGGAGAGAGACTGATTTTGATTGAGAGCCCTTGGGCAGGTGACTTTAAAGGGGGCCAGAGTAGAGTGTTCAAGCAATAGGCGTGAGGGGATTTCACTGTGCCTTTGACCGTCACTACTTCACAGTAAGGGGAGGGCAGGAAGGAGAACTTGCCTGGTAGCAGGGACCAGCCTTACCACACTGGTACAACTGGTCTCCCAGCCAGTTACTCAAAGCCTGTTTGTGGGAGTGTTGCGGCATCAGGAAAATATAAAGTTTTAGAAGTCTGTCATACATGTCCTCTTCTAAATTTCTGAGCCTCCTTTCTAGTTGAGTGGGCCTCATGACTGAGTTCTGACCAGTGGGAAATGCACAGCGACTGTTTCTCCATGACCAGTCGGGGCATGCCCTAGTGACCTTGGAGGTGATGTGTCCTGGATGCCATAGCCTCATGGTAGCATGGGACATGAGCCTGTATCACGTTTTCACAGACTCAGAAAACAAAGCCTTTATTGTCTTAAGGCTTTGTAAAGTCAGAGTTTGTCTGTGATACTGGCTAGTTTTGATTACTTGTACCTGCCTCTATCCCCAAATGCTGTAATACAATGTTTTCTGAAAATTTAAACTTTTGTGTTGATTGATGGCCTTGAAAATTACATATATTCAATAAGTGGCTTGTCGAAGCCACGTTTTCTCATATTCAGTAAGTGGCTTGTCCAAACCACATTTTCTTGGAGTTTTCTTACAGAAGAGTACCTGGGCCAGTGCTGTGTGGTCACAGACCACTTACGCATTCATTCTCAACAGCTTTACCTGATGCAATTGGCAATACCTCTTTCTGACTAATACACATGGTACCTTCTCATTCCTGGGCTTTTCCTGCTGCTCCAAATAATGGATGATTAAGATTAGTTATTGATTAGTGTTCCAAATGACATAGAAATTTCTGTTTATGTTAAATGTTCTTGGATACTAAGAACAGATATCAAATGAATGCCTACCATATTACTAGGAGTGGGTTAGGCAGGACAGAGAGTTGAAGAAAATATAAGGCCCCTTTCCTTGCTCTCAAGGAATCTACCAGCTTTCCAGACTGGTGAGACAAGCCCATTTGAGAGCTGATCTATATAATATGTGTTTACTTTTCACTAGGGAGCAGCTTTTCACAATTATCAAGCTTCCTTTGATGTGTTTTTGTATTCGATCTTAATGTGTTGAACTCTCTAGTTTGCCATCCAATTATAATTCCAGCAATAAGCCAAGTGAATAACTTTAAAATTAAAGAATTCAGGAATAGTGGTGTAAAGGGAACTGGAGAAGGTTGCCTGCCAAGAATGAATGAGATAAATCCATCAGTCTTGGCAATTAAAAGATAACTTTGGTTTTCTTCATGTGGAGAACACCCCTCTCAAAATAACTTTGAAAGAATATTTAGACTGGGCAGTCCCTATGGCTCAGTGAGTAGGGCTCTGGCCCCATATACCAAGGGTGGCGGGTTCGAGCCCAACCCCTGCCAAACTGCAACAAAAAGAATAGCTGGGCATTGTGGTGAGTGCCTGTGGTCCCAGCTCCTAGGGAGGCTGAGGCAAGAGAATCACCTAAGCCCAAGAGCTGGAGGTTGCTGTGAGGTTTGATGCCACAGCACTCTCCTGAGGGCAACAAAATGAGACTCTGTCTCTAAAAAAAAAAAAAGAATATTTAGGCCAAGAGACCAAAAGTCCCTTAAAGTAAGTACTACAAGAGTCATGAGGAATTTTATTTCCATATCTATAAAAGATTGCTAGTTTCTCAGAAATGGACTGATGGGCCTCAGAAAACAGTATTCTGAAATGAAGGCCTCAGAAGAGAAAGTTCTTCTCTACCTACCTCTCAGTGCCCTGGAAATTAGAACCCTTTTCCCCTAAAGCAGGTCATAAAAGCCAGAATCCCTTTCCCTGAATGCCAGACACAAAACCTAAAATCATTCTATGTAAATGACCCACCCTGTTTGTTTGTAGGTCATAGGACCTCTATTCCAGAAAGAGATCTGGCCCACATCTTCCATGCTTGCTCAGGAAGGCCAAGAAGAATCTAGATAGACAAGATTTGCTGGGTCTCCCGTCAGCCTGTTAACATTAGATTGTACCATTTTGGTCCAGTCACGGCTGCCTATGCTTGGTTGAACCTGACATCGTTGGGTCTTTGTTTTGAAGGCTCCTGTGATACAGGTTAGATACATATGCTTTGTCTTTTCTCCAACTAATTAATCTGCTTCATCACAGTGATTTTTCAGAAAACCTTTAGGGGGCCAGAGATCTTTGCTCCCTGCAATACACTTAAGCACTTTAGTTAATAAGAGAATATTACGACATATAAACTACATGTAATAAGCTAAAGAAATAGATTAAAGTTGAGAGAAAAAGTTTATCGAAGTTGGAAAATTTTCACCAGAGCACTGGATTTAATAGAAAAGAATCAGACAGAAATTATGTAACTGAAAAAATATTAATTGCAGCTAGAAAAACAAAAGAGCACATTAGTTCAAAGGATTGACAATAAATCTTATGCCTGACATTTGAAAAATATTATGAAAACCAGTAGACAACAGAATGACATTTTTAAACACTGAAACAAACAAACAAAAAAAGCTTTTCAACCTAGAACTTAGTAACAAGTAAAAGAACTTTTCTCTAACAATAAAAATAAAAGAAAAAGCTTTTAGCAAATAAAAGCTAAAATAATCCATTGTCAGAAGACCCGCCCTACGAAAAATATTAAAGGCACCTTTTCAAGCTGAAAGAAAAGGGATCTCAGAAGGGATCACAAAACTATAGGAGGAATGAAGAGCAGCAGAACAGATGGAAAGGTTGGTAACTGAAAAATACTACTTAAAACAATAGCGACAATATGCGGTTTAGAATCTAGGTAGAAGCAAAATATACAATAGCCATAGCATGAAGTTGGGAGCCTGGGAGATGGAGTCAAACCATTGGAAGGTCTCAGCATTGTTTCCAGGGTGGTAAAATATTAATGTAAGGTTGACCATGGTGATTTCAGGATGCATGTATTTATCTCTAAAGTAACTTCTAATAAATAGAAAAGTACAAGAATGTATACCTAAAGGGTTTAAAAAGGAATGTAAAACAGACTAGGAACAATAAGCCATAACAAAAGACGGTAGGAAAAAAGGAACAAGGAATACGAAACGGGGAAAACCGAAAACAAATATTGCAGTGACTTAATTGATCTAAACCCAAATATTATCAGTGATTAAATTACATGTAAATAAATGAATACTGCAAGGGTGGAGGCAATCAGAGGTTTCCGGGAAGCAGCTCTTGGGATCCGCTAAAGATGAATTAGTCCACTTCTCAAGTTTATGCCTGTGAACATCAGCCCTGCTTGCATATCTGCCATGCAGGTGAGACTGTAAAGAGCATTGCTGCCATTACCTTTCATGTCTCCTGTGTACCCTTCACCAGTTTTGTCCCATTCTTTCCTCCCTAACTGGTAAGGGCTATTCTGTGTTTACTCTATAGACCAACTATGTGTTTATGCATAAATAATTTAGTGTTCAGTTCTTGTTTTTAAACTTGATGTAAATTGCATTATACTATATATATATATTCACCTTCAACTTTGCTTTCTTAAGTTCCTAACATTTATCTATATTTTTATAGGCAGCTGAAATGCAGTCATTTCCCTTGATACAATCTATGATATGATTATTCCATACTTTTTCCATTATACAGTGGACAGATACTTGTTGATGTCTGAGTGCATCTCTAGGGTATACATTCAGCGGTAGAATAGTTAACTTGTATTCAGTGCACAAAATCAACTTTACCAGAGAATGCTAAATTGTTTTCTGAAGTGATTATACATGACCAGACAGTTTTAAAGTGTACCAATTGTTCCATATCCTTGACAGCACCTAATTTTTGCAAATAAGGTAGAAAGAAAATGGATTGTAATTTCTGTGTAGTTCCCTGCCTACTAATGAGATTCGGCATCTTTTTGTGTGTTTATTTTTACATGACAGAGCCTTTCTCCATCAAATTCTGCTCTAAGACTTTTGTCAGTATTTTCACACAGTTTTTTTTTTTATTGATTTTCAAAAGCTCTTTTCTTAAATTTATGTCTAGATACTTTACTTTTGTGTGATATTTAAAGTCTCCCTTTCAATTAAATTGTGTCCTCTGTCTTTGTTCATGGGGTGAGATGCAATAGATCTTTTTTAAAATTTATTTTGTATCCAGAAAACTTAATAAGTTCTTATTATTTCTAATATTGTATATGGTTAGTTTTTGATTTTCCATACTCTTTTTATCCTATTGTAGCTGGAATCTCTCTGCCAGGTCCTTGGTCTTGGCTATTTGAACGATGAATACAGGGACTGCCATGAGTAAATGAAAGGATAGATTTCATTAATAGATAAGAAGAGAAAGAAGATAAAGCCCCGACGCCCCCCAGTGCAGCAGAGTGAGGTCCCTGAGCTTGTAGCCTGTTTGGGTTCTCTATCTATGAGTTTATATGTAGCTTTTCCTGCCCTGCAGGCAGGGGAGGTTTGGGAGATGAAACGTATGTCTAAAATATGCCACAAACATTTGGTGCCAAGAACCCATAGGGAGAAATTAATTTTAAAACTTCTCTTGTGTACAAAGTGGTCTCATTTAGGGTATGTTCTCTGCTCTGGGAGTGGTAGAGTAGGTGGGACATTTATCAGACTGGTTCTTTTGTTTAGGATCTGTGATCAAGCTGATTATTGATCTTGTTTAGGTCCAGAAAATGGGCTTCATGTTCCAACCCTGAGTGGAGGAACCCGCATGAAGGCAATGTAGGAAGTTATGGAAGTGTAAATCTCAACCCTCAAAAGTTAGTTTTTTCTAGTAAGTATAAAAACCCAACAAAGATAACACAGGGATTATTTTCACAACACATAAAATCCTTGTCTCTTTCAGGCCAGTTACCAAAGAGGCAAAGAAAAACTTTTTGGAGTGTGACTGCTTTTCTGTCACCATTTCAGATGTAGTTACTTTTACAAATATATTAATTATGATCATAAAACATTTAAACTTTAATAACAATTTAAAACTAGTTTTATTTACCAAAGGCTACCGAGTTCACATAAACTAAAAGGCATTTGAGTTTTTTTAAATGTTCTTGATAAAATATTTAATTTAAGTATTTTGGTTTTCTTTAAGCAATTAATTAGAGCTCTTTTACATATTTTGGTAGTGAAAAATCACATACACATAACATATATAGGCACCTGATCATATAGATACACAGACAGAAGTAGATATTTTTAGTGGAAAGTTTATAGCTGATTTTACAATCATTAAGATGTAGAAACAACCTAAATGCCCATTGACTCAGGAATGGATTAACAAAGTGTGGTATGGGCATACCATGAAATACTATTCAACCATAAAAGTAGATGGAGACTTCACATCTTTTGTATTAACCTGGATGGGGGCGAAACATATTCTTCTTAGTAAAGTATCACAAGAATGGAAAAGCACTTATCCAATGTACTCAATACTAATATGAAGCCAGTAGATGCTCTAATTCAGGCCCACATAGGAAAAAATTCATTTCAACTCAAGTTTGGGGGAGGGGGTATGAGGGAAGGGGGAGAAGGAAGGGAGGGTTTGTGGTGCTGTCACTGAATGGGCACAATGTAGGGGTGTATGGCACACCTTTGGGTGTAGGACATAACTACAAGAGGGACTCTACTTACCAAATTCAAATATTATGATTTGGTTGTTTGTATCTTCACAAGAAAGAAGGAAGGAAGGAAGGAAGGAAGGAAGGACGGATGGACCTAAAGCATACTGAGGAAAAGATAAAGGTTGCATATAAAATCCCAGTTCAATCTTTTTCTATAAGTCAGAGAAAGAAGGAAGCTATAACATCTTTTCCCACAAGGGGTAACTGGGAAGCTCTGTAAGGAGTGAACAAAGACTTTATCTCCCAGGGAGTAGAGAAGCTATGGAACACACAGAAGGTTTGTACTTTATCTTTCACTCCAATGATGGAGATAGGAGAGGGAAACAGAGGTCCAGAAAATTCAGGAAGAGCAGAGGAAGTGTCTCTGGTGTTTATTAAAATCAGTTTTCTAACCTGTGCCAGAGAGAAAGTTACCTAAGGCTTGACTAACCCAGTGTGATAAAATTGAGCCTGTTTTAAATTTGGGGGTCTGTCCGTGAGACCAAAGCAATTTCAGGTCTGTGGATGTGGACAAAGTCAGTTCAGGGGCTCTCTGGTTCCAGGAGGTGAACGATGCAGCTCCCTATTTTAAGAACAATGCATTCCTACTTTCAGTTCACCTACCTTTTGCCAGAGGACATGTCCCTGTGGGGGGATTGATTCCTGGGATATTGCTACTCCAGGGACCCAGAGTTGTAGTGGAAGCAGGGATCAGTTCCTGTAGAAGGGGGCAGTCTTGGTGTCTTCTCGCTGGGGCCTTTTGTGTAACACTATCTCTGAAAACTCTCTTACAGTGGCAGCCACTATAAAAAACTTTTTCTGCTCTTGGGGCCTCTGTTAGTCCCACTCCCATACATGCAAGACCACCTCGCCCCATCTTGACCTTGAAAACCAAGTATAAAAGTTATATTTGTGAAGTCTGAGGCCCCTTTTCTAGTCTTTGGAGTTTGAACCACATATTAGGGACTATTGGGAGATGAAGTGAATTGGAAAAATGGATCATCCTTCCCTAGTTTAGGTTCTAAATTAGTTAAGAGGCAAAAGACTTCAGGCAGTTATGAAAGGAAAAGGGCCGGATTTTCATCCTGGCTCTGAGTGATTGCAATGACTTTTAACTCTGCAGCATCCTGGAGAGGGAATTGGTGAGTGGTAGAGATGGAGAAGGAGGAGGAGAGGGAAGTAGGGGAGCCCAAAGAGAAACATCATGTGGAAAGTGAATATAGTGGGAGAAATGAAGAAGTAACACATGCTGGGCAGAGTGAGGAGCAGGCCAGTGGTGATAGAGGGTCAAGTAGCAGAATAGCATTATAATTAAAAGGTGTGTTCTTGGGCCAAATTTTCGGATCACTTAACCTACAGTAAAAGTTTGGGATGAGGGCCAATGAGTCCCCAAGTTCTGCATGAATGTTGCCCATGATGGCAAGTAGAAAAAAGACTTGTGGAGGGACTTTAGGGATGATTAGACACCAAGACACTAACACTGAGAGTCTGAGTGGGGCATCTTTTGGTTGACAACCTTTGAGGTGCTGATCAGACATGGGGTATCCATGAGGCCTGAGTTAGACATGAAGTGCAACATAAGGTGCTGGCCAGAAAGTGTGAATCCCCAAGTCTTGGTGCAGACTAAAACTAAGAGAGGAGCTTCCCAAAGCCACATGTCCCTGTGTCTGGGTGAAGTCTGGGGAAGAGGTGGCCAGGAAGCGTCCTTCCCAAGCATCCTTCCAGCAGTGGCAAACCAATGCCAGGTATTCCATAATCATGAAGCTGCTGACTCTTTTTCAAGTGCAAGGCCATTTCTAAAGTCCTAGAGACATCTACCACGTGAGGGCACTGAGAATGACGTCCTAGGAGCTGTGTGGCAGACAAGGGAGCAGTTTCAGGACCAAGGCTAGCAAATGACTTCTCCCAGTGTGGAACAGAGAAGTAATTTATCTCTCTCCTCATGAGGGCCACCGGAGATGTTAGGATGAAAGCTAGTGAATGTGGGTTTTGAGAAAGATTTCTGCAGACAAAGATTAGGATAGAAAGAAGAAAAAGTTTATCTTACTTTTACAGACTGAAAAGGGGCAACACAGAAGTGAAACACAGAGAAATAGTGTTGGAGGAAAGAACCAGGTATTCAAGCTTTTTATTTGGGGATATAAAGGTGGTGAAGAAGACTTTTGGCTGTAGCCAAATTAAGAGCACTAAATATGTCTGCATCTGCTTTCCTCTTCCTAGTTCAGACTGATAACAGCAGTGGCTATCTTTTCTTTGGAGACAAGCTTATTGCTGGGAATGTGACTTTGTCCTTGAGGTATGGTTTTGGGCAGGAACTAAGGCCTGTAGCCTGCACCCCTGTTGTCTGCTTTTGTCTGCTCTGAAATGCCTCTAATGCAGTTTTTAGTCAATAGTTCTTAAAACTTACCTTTCTTTTCTATCCATTTAGCTCTTTTCAGATGATGTGAAAATAGTGCCCCCACATGGTTCTTGTTAGCAAGGTAGGGGGAGAAAAAGAGAGAGAGAATAAATATGAAAGTGAGCTAATGTGATTGACTTTAACCCTTATGAGAAACTATGAGTCAGATAATTTTTTTGTTATTGATATTTTCTATTATTTTAGCAAGGCCATCCTTTCACTAATTATTTCCCAAACTCTTCACTCCTTAATACTATCACTTGGGGGTTAGGATTTCAGCACGTGAATTTGGAGAGGACACAAGCAATCTGACCATATCATGGCTTGGTCCATTCTGCCGTGAATTCATGTTTTCATTTCTAAAATTATTTGATGTGCACAGAATTTAGAGGTAAGGGAACTAAATATTTGGGATCTTTCATAATCTTTATAATAATTTGACAATAATAAAGACTCTTGATCAACATAGGCTGCTGTTTCCTTATGTCTTGTGAGTCAATGTAGTAACTATACCATCCCTTTCCCTTGCTTCTCTTCCCTAAGCCTCTGAACTTGACCTCCTCCTCCAACTAAGGTATAAGTTTTTCTGCTATATGTTTTCATCATGTCCTACATTTCTCCTTTATCACATTTATATTAAATTGACTGCTAGTACTTATTTGTATATTATTTGTCTCCTCCAAAAGACTATAAACTCCATGAAGGCAGACCCTTTAATGTCCAGTTTTTCTACATTTTCTAGCATAGTATCTTGCATACAATGTTATGCAGAATATGTTATCCCTAAATGTATTTCTTTGATATGCTTTGATACATCTGCCACAATTCTACCAGACAGATGTAATGATACGAAGTGGTCTTTTAAGGAGAAATTTGCATCTGTAGAGAATCTCCATGCATCCATTGGAAAGACTGAGAGTCCAATGCCATTAGTAGCTATCCAAGCCCCTTTCTTTTTTCCTCCCATAATCTGTTATGTCACAATCCAATACCCCACTCTTTATGAACACATATATCTTATTAGGAGGTTGAATCTTCATTCTGAAGGCTCTTATATGTTCATGCTAAATAAAATTTGTGTACCTTTTCTCTTATTAATCAGTCTGCTTCGTGTCAGTGGTCAGTGATTTTTTGGTAAACCTTTAGGGAGCTGAGACCCTTGGTTCCTACAAGGTGCCCTCAAGAAGTCTTTGTTGAATGACCACTGATAGATAATGGTCAGTATAACCTTATTAACAACTTTCATTATGGAGACTTTACCTCTTTCATGTTTACATGGATGGAGGTGGAACATATTCTTCTTAGCAAAGTATCTCAAGAATGGAAGAAAAAGTATCCAAGGTACTTAGTCCTACTATGAAACTAATTTATAGCTTTCATATGAAAGCTATAACCCAATTATAGCCCAAGAATATGGGGAAAGGGGAAAGGGAGGGGAAGGGAGGGGGGAGGATGGGTGGAGGGACGGCAATTGGTGGCACCACACCTACGGTGCATCTTACAAGGGTACATGTGAAACTTACTAAATGTAGAATATAAATGTCTTAACACAATAACTAAGAAAATGCCAAGAAGGCTATGTTAACCAGTTTGATGAAAATATTTCAAATTGTATATAAAGCCAGCACATTGTACCCCATGACTGCATTAATATATACAGTGATGACTTAATAAAAAAAAGGAAAAAAACTAAAAAATAAAAGATAAAAAAAATGACTAGAGCCAGGCGATATCTCATTGTGATCTCCATGTTCATTTCTTTAATGATTTGTGATGTCAAGTATTTTCTCAGATACCCATTGGTATGTCTCTTTTTGAAAAATATCTTTTTGTACTTTTTCCGCTCACTTTATAATGGGATTGTTTTTTTTTTTCCACATTGACTTGTTTGAGTTCTTTGCATATTTTGATTATTGGTTCCCCATCAGATGAATAGTTTGCAATTTTCTGCCACTCAACAGGTTTTGTCCACTTTTTTATTTCTTTTTCAATACCAGAAGCATTTTAGTTTAATTTCGCCTCATTTGTTTAGTGTTGTTTTTGTTGCCTGTGCTTTTGAGCTCTTAGTTCTAAATTCTTTGCCCGGATGGATGCTTAGGAGACTTTTCCCCAGTTTTTCTCCTAGACTTTTTGTAGTTTTGGATTTTACATTGAAGTCTTTAATCCATTTTGAGTTGATTTTTGTATATGATGAGAGTTGGGGGCTAGCTTCACTCTTCAGCATGTGGCAATCCAATTTTCCCAGCACTATTTACTGAACAGGGTGTCCTCTCCCCGATGTAAGTACGTGTCAGCTTTGTTAAAGATCAGTTGGCTGCAAACATGTGGCTTTATTTCTCTGTTCCATTGATCTATGTTTTCATTCTTATATCAACACCATAGTAAAGCCTTGAAGTCAGGTAGTGTGATGCTCAAACTTTGTTCTTTTTCCTCAGGATTGCTTTGGCTATTTGGGTTCTTTTGCGATTCCCTGTTAATTTTAGGATAGTTTATCTAATTTTGTGAAGAATAATGTTGGTATTTTGATAGGGGTTGCATTGAATATGAAGATTGCTTTAGGCAATATGGTCATTTTAATTATTTTCATTTTTCCAGTGCATGATCATAGGATGTTTTTCTATTGTGTCATCTTCAATTTCTTTCAGTAGTGTTTTGTAGTTTTCCTCCTAAAGATATTTTACCTCCTTTGCTAAATTTATTCCTAAGTATTTTATCCTGGTAACTATTGTAAATAAGAGTGCCTTCTTTTTTTCTTTCTCAGTCAGATCATTAAGGGTATTTAGAAACACTGCTGATTTGGTGTGTTGATTTTGTACCCTACAAATTTACCTCATTTGTTTATGAAATCAAAGAGCCTTTTTGGAGGAGTCTGTAAATTTTTTAAGATATAAAATTATATCATCAGCAAACAGGGACTCTTTAACTTTCTCTTTCCAATGTGAATATGTTTTCTTTTCTTTTCTTGCCCGATTGCTCTGCCTAGGACTTTCAGTATGATGTGGAAGTGGGCACCATCGTCTTGTTCCAGTTCTCTGGGGAAAGACTTTAGACTTTCCTTCACTTAATATAATGTTAGCTGCAGAGTTCTTGAAGGTGGCCTTTATTATATTGTTGTATGTTACTTCTATGACTAGTTTTTTTTCATAATTTTTTGTCATGCCGAAGTTTGTAAACTGTCTTTTGTATTAATAAATCTATTGAGATGAACATATGAATTTTGTACCTCAAAATGTTGATGTGTTCTGTCACATTTATTAATTTGTATATATCAAACCATCCTTGAATCCTGGTTTAAATCCCTCTGGATTGTGGTGTATTGTATTTTTTATGTGCTATTGAGCTGTTGGATACATATAGCAAGTATTTTTTCTTTATTTTGTGAATTTTTGTGTGTATATTCATCAGGGATATTGGTCTATAATTTGTTTGTTTGTTTGTTTTGTTTCATCTGTGTATGTGTCTTTGCCCAGTTTTCTATCAAGGAGATGCTGGAATTCAGCTGTGGATCCATCCAGCTTTGAGCTTTTATTTATTAGGAGATTTTTATTGTCGACTTAATCTTGTTAAAAAGCAAACACGGACAGGCCAATAATGTTTGCTTTTTCTTCTAATTCAGTCTTGGTAACTTGCATGTTTTCAGGAAGTTATCCATTTCCTATAGATTTTCCATTTGCTGGCATGTAATTATTCATACTAGTCTCTGATGATTGTTTATATTTCTGTAATATCAATTGTAATGTCTTCTTTTTATTTAGATTTTTGTTTATTTGTGTTTTCTTGCTTTGTTTCTTGGTTAGTCTAGCTAGCAGATTATTAGCTCTGTTATATCTTGAGTTTTCGGTGTCCCACTGTCACTTTAAGTTGCATTTCCCTGATGGTTACTGATGTTGAGCATTTTTTCATTTGCCTGTTGACTGGTCATATGTCTTATTTTGATAAATGTCTATTTAGTTCCTTTTCTCACTTTTAAATTAAGCTTTTTATTTGATCCTGATTTGAATTTTATGATACTTTGCATATTAACCCCTTTAAGGTGTATAGTTTGCAAATATATTCTTTGATTCTGTACTGGTTCTTTACTGATTGTTTCCTTTGCAGTGTAGAAACTTTTAGTTTGTTGTAATCTCATTTGCCTATTTTTGCTTTTGTTGCTTATGCTTTTGAGGTTGTATCCTCAAAAATCATTGCCCAGGTCAATGACAGGAAGTTTTTTCCATATTTTCCTTCTACTAGTTTCATGGTCAGTTTTGCATTTAAGTCTTTAATCCATTTTGAGTGGATTATTCATTCTTCTGCATGTGACTATCCACTTTTCCCAGTCTCTTGTATTCATCTGATCCTCGACCAACCACACAATGGAGAAAATAATTTCTATTCAACAAATGGTACTAGGAGAACAGGATAACCACATGTAAAAGACAAAAACTGGACCCACATATTTCACCACTTTTGAAAATTGGCTTAAGATGGATAAAAGATTTAAATCTAAAACATGAAATTATAAAAATTCTAGAAGAAAGTGTTGGAAAAACTTTCAAGGATGTCAGCCTGGGAAAGACTTTGTGAAGAAGACTTTGGTAGCCATTGCAACAATAACAAAAATAAACAATTGGGACTTAAACTGAAAAGCTTCTGCACAAATAAGCATACAACAATTAGGGAAAAAATATTTGCAAGATATGAATCTGACAAAGGGTTGACAATGAGAATTTACAGAGAAAAATTATTCACCAAAAAAAAGAACAAACAGTCTCATCTACCACTGGGCAAGAGACATGAACAGAACCCTCTCTGGTGAAGACAGATGAATAGCTGAAAAGCATGTGAAAAAGTGCTCATTGTCCCTAATCATCAGAGAAATGCAAATCAAAACCACCCTGAGATATCACCTAACCCCAGTGAGAATGGCCCACATCACAAAGTCCCACAGTTGCAAATGCTGGCACAGATGTAGAAAGGGGAACACTTTTACACTTTTGGCTGGACTGCTAACTAATACAGCCTCTTTTGGAAAGAAATCTGGAGAATCATCAAAGGATTCAAATTTGATGTCCCATTTGACCCTTCAATCCCACACCTAGTCCTCTACCCAGAAGAAAAAAATTATTTTATTATAAAGACATTTGCACTAGGGTGTTTTATCGCAGTCCAATTTACAATTGCTGAAATGTGGAAACAATCTAAATATCCATCAACCCAGGAATGGATTAACAAACTGTGGTATGTATACCATGGAATACTATTCAGCCATAAAAAGATGGAGACATGACATCTTTTGTATTAACCTAGATGAAGCTGAAACACATTTTTCTTAGTAAAGTATCACAAGAAAGAAAAGGCAATTATCCAATGTACTCAATGCTGATATCAAGCCAGGAGATACTCTAATACATGCCCACATAAGCAAAAAACTCAATTCATTTCACATCATGAATAGGGGGAATGGGAGAAGAGGGAGAGGAGAGGAGGGGAGAGGAGGGATTGTTGTACTCCTACTTAACGGGCACAATGTATGGGTCTATGGCACACCTTTCAGGTATGGCACACAGCTACAAGAGGGACTCTACCCAACAAATGCAAATATTGTAACCTAAGGAAAAAACAGAAAAAGTGGAAGAAAAAAAGAATAGTGAATTTCACTAGTATATTGGAATCTATTTATTTTAAATAAGTGATAAATTTTTGAGGTGCTGGATATCCCAATCATTCCACGTTGTATGCTCATATCAAAGTATCACATGTCCCCCATAAATATGTACAACTATTACTTAGCCATAAAATTATTAATAAATCAAATGGCCATAGCTGAATGGAAGAAAATAATAACTGAAATTAATAACAGTGAATATATTTATTATTAATCAAGACTTACTAGAAAATCATAATATGACACAGTGGTTTTGTTTTTCTTTTTGAGAGGGGTTCTCACTCTGTCACCCAGGCTAGAGTGGAGCACACCAATGTACTTAGGTCTCACTGCAACATTGAACTCCTGGGCTCAAGTGATCCCCCTGCCTCACTTTGGCCTCCCAAAGTTCTCAAATTACAGGCATGAGCTGCTGCACCTGTCTGACACAGTAGTATTGATTCAATAGAATGGTATACAGATTATAGTGGAATACAGTATGGATGGCAAGCTATGGTCTGTAGACAAAATAGGTTTTGATGTCTGTTTTTGCATGTCCTATAAGTTAAAAATGATTTTATTTCTTTAAGTGATTGGAAAAAAAGATATTTACAAAATATAAACATTATGGAATTTAAATTTCAATACATAAATAAAATTTAGTTGGAAAAGAGTCTGTCCATTTGTTAAGGTATTGTCTATGACTGCTTTTGCACTACAATATGTTGAATAGTTGCAACCAAGAGCCCTAAATACTAAGTCCTAAAATATTTATTACCTGGCCCTTTCAGAAAAAAAATTGCTGACAACTAGAAGAAAATATCCAGAAAGCAATTTGAAGATGTATATTCAAATGATAGATGGCAAAGTGATACTACAGTGCATATGCTTTCTGAAAAATATACTTGAAGATATGTTCTAAAAGAAAACTCAATTTTAAAAGAGAAAATATTAAAGTTTTATAATAGAAATACAGTAATAGAAGACCCAGAATATACTTCATCAGCAGGCAAGTGTTTAAAATGATTGGTCTAATAAGAACTTTATGTAGAGGCAGCTCTCCGTAAGCAGAGAGATACGCCTGCCTCTGAGGGTGAGTCAGAAAATGCAGCAGCACTTTTCATAAAATATTTTAATAAAAATACGCAACATAATGAGGTTTCTTTGTTGCTCTAAGCATGCTGAAGAAATTGGAAATAAAAATGAAAGTTTTAAATTGCAAGCTCAAGTTCTGAATAAGAGACTAGAAAACTTCTTACTTCCTTAAAAAATAGAATCAAAATGTCTTATCTCCATTAGCCCTGAGGCCAAGATTTCTGACCTTGTTGGTGAGTAAAACTATAATGCAAATTGTATTGCTCACCTCCACTAATCTCCTATCCCAATGTTAAGGGATTATTTGGGAAAGAGTGAATCACTGAAATTTGAGATTGGGGCATATCATAAGCGTTAAGAGAAACTGAGGATCTGAATTCCTAAATTCTTTGAGCCTTCCTCCTCCTCTTTCTGAGTATCTGCTGCTCTTTCCTTGAAGAATTATAATTGTGCTTGCAAGAGATATTGAAACTCTTTAAGATGCAATTCCTACCAGGAGGAATTCTACCATTCCTCCTAGAATTTTGAGCAGACACCAGTCCCAGTAGGATCCAATGGAAAAGTACAAAAAAATGACTCTTAAAGAGGTACCATACCCATAAAAATATTGCCAGCTATTAAAAATTTAAAAATTTTTAGAAAAATTTCTAGAAAAAAGCTAGAGGATCATGTATAGATCAAGGCAGAAGAATTATCATATTATATTAGCTGAAATATGCTGTTATCAGAGCACTAAACAGAAATTCTGAATAAGTGTGTTAGCTCAAGCCATAGGAGTTGCCCTTCATCTATGGCCAATGAAATTAAAATTGCAGAATTGGTGTATCATAGAGGAAGGTATACGAAAGATAATGGAGATTGAGATTCTATGGTGAATTCATCACTTAAGACCTGCTCAACCACTCCCTGAATATGTCTAGAAAATATTACTGAGGAGTTTCTGGAAGAACTCTTTGGAGGGTAAGAATATAACCAGATTCACCAATGGACTGGTCTCCCTCATTTCAAGGTGGATGATGTGTTCCTGGGATGGCAGAAACCAAATTGTGGCATTTAACATCAGCAAAAATGTGGTTGTGATTGCTGTCATGGGCATCACAGTCAATGCTGTAACTAAAATGGTTTGACTTTTGGGAGTCTTTGTCATGGACTAATTGATCATGGTCTCCCTAGAACTGAAACGATAAGCATCCTACAAAAATCAAACATAATGTATATACATTCGAAAAAGTTCTAAGTCTGGTCAGTAGGACTCTGGCATGAATCATCAAAATAGAGAGTTAAACTGCCTCAGCTGATTCCCACATTTGATCTCATTCACAGACTCAGAACCCCTGGAGTGTACGGGAGGCCAGGACCCCTCAAAGAAGGACACTGGTACACTGCCAAAAACTTAGACTATAATTCTTCCTCTGTCTTCAAAGAACCTGTGGCCATTTCTCAGGGTGACTGAGAATTTTGAAAAGGGGAATAAATAAAACTTTTCAGGGATTACTGGGAACTGATTCCAACCTGACCCTAATTTCAGGGACATCAAACACTATTCTGTTCTAGTTGTCTGAATAGGGGCTCATGGAAGGTAGGTGATCAATGGAGCTTTGGCTCAGGTCCATTTCAGAGTGAGCCCAGTGGGTCCATAAACCCAGTCTATGTTTGTCTTTGTTTTTATCCAGTTCTAGAATTCAAACAGAATAGATACACTTAGCAAATGACAATCCCCACATGTGCTATTTGACCCCTGGAGTGTTTGTTGTTAAACTTCAGCAGGCAGCTCTCCCAGCAGGGGGACGGGGGTACTGGCTAAGTAAAGGGAATCTTGGAGGGGCACCAACAGCATTTACTACATGATTGACTCTGCGAGGTTGGATGAGAGAATGGGCCCTTACTTTTAAAATTTTACTTGGTTTGCATCTTTATTTTATTCCTTTAAAATGTTTATTTCCTTCTCTTCCATGTTTGAATTTTATTTTCCTTTGCTACATCATTTTATAATAATTTTAAACAATTTAAATAAAGGAACTTTTTGAATGTGCCCTTAAAATGTTAATACCATAAAGATTTACAGAGAACCTTTTAATAATTCCTATGGTTGTAATTGGCAATGCCAACCTTTCAAGCAAAAACAGAAGCCTCATTGTTCAGAAATGGTAGGAACAACTGATAATCTATTGGCTTTAAAATTTTTTTTAGATTTTTTTCAATTTCTCACTATTTCTCCCTTTCGCATTTGACTTGTGGGATGGTAGCAAAAGAGGCTATATTAGATTAGCCTCTAGTTAGATTCCCTTGAGAAACAGAACCGACAGGAGATATGTATGTAGATTTGTGTCTGTGTGTGTGTGAATTCACATACATATATTTGTAACTTAAGAGAAAAGTGGCTTCTGACTTACTGATTTGATTTAATTCATGTTTTGAGTTTGCAATGGTACAAAATGCGTTCAGTAGAAAAGATATTTTTAATATTACTTCTTTCCCAGTCTAATGACAAGCAGTACAATATTGTCTCACTATTCTTTTTTTTTTTTAATTAAGTCAAATACACATAGATCATGAATACATTCATGCATAGGTGGGGTACAATGTTCTCTCACTATTCTGAGAAGCAATAAACCACCAATAGTCTCCAAAGTACGGCATTGCCAGCATTTTTTGGTATTGTGTTTTGTGTTTTCATAACCTGTTGCATCTATAAAATGCCTGATACAATCTTGATACAATCACAGAGTACAAGGAACCTCTAGAGCAGGGATGGGAAATTTTTCAAGTTGGAAAGTTGTATTATTTTAGCTGTAATCAAATAAGGCCTCTTTCAAGAAACTTCAATTAGATATACTAAAAATTGCAAGTTATTTTGTTAAACTCTAATAATTTCAAAAAAACTGAAAACTATTTGTTAATTTTAAAGTTAACTAAACTTCTATGTAATTGCTTTATTGTGTGTGTTTTTTTTTGGAAAACAAGTGAATATTTGGTTGCACCATGGAGGTCCACAGTTGTAGTTGATTTTCTACTGGTGCATCTGTCACTTGTGTCTTTAAGAGTATCTCAACCTGTGTTAGGTAGGGGAACGTGGATTTGTAGCAATAATTAGTTGAAAAGCAAGAAGCAGTTTTGGGCATGGTGCTGAAGACATGCGTATTCTACAGCCCTTTTCCATATTTAAATTATATTGGATTTTTCTTAACATCAAACAATAACTTTAAATTGTAATCTACTGAGAGCTTAATCAATTCTGTCTGTAGTTCTTTTTTTTTAAACAGTCTTATTCTCTCATCCTGGGTAGAGTGCCCTGTGGCATCATATCTCACAGCAAGCCCAAACTCCTGGGTTTGAGCAATCCTCTTGCCTCAGACTCTTACGTAGCTGGGACTCTAGGCACCTGCTATAATGCCTGGCTAGGTTTTCTATTTTTAGTAGAGATGGGGTTACTCACTCTTGCTCAGGCTGGTCTTGAATTTCTGGGCTCAGGAGATCTGTCTTCCTTGGCCTCCCAGAATGTTAGGATTACAGGCAGGTGCCAACGTGCCCTAACCCTATCTGCAGTTCTTTACATACCTTGGTGATGTCAACTAAGCTGATGTACTGATTTAAGTGTGATTTCATGATTTTCAAAGTCAGTGAAACTTTCATTGTATTTTCCAATTAACAGTTCTATAACAGCTGGGTATTCTTTGATTGATTCAGCAAGCATCATTCTGTGCATCAATAACCTTTGCTACTGAGGAATATGTTCATCTGAAATTTTCTTTTGAAAAAAAATTTTTTCAAAATTCTTGAATTTTATGGCCACATATTATATATAGATTTAGTTTTACCTCGCAAAGAAACATGGTATCACACTGAAATGCTGCATTCATATGGAAATCTTCTTTCAATAATTTGCCTTGGTGATGCTGTTCTTTATGAAATTTAATTATTTGTTCTTGCAGAGATACAAATGTGGGCTAACACCTGTCCCTGTAATCGCCAATGGGCTTTACAATGACATGGCAAATCCATTCTGAACAACTCTTCCTTCAACTTTAACTTAATGAAACTGATAATGTGTTGCATTCACATCAATGTAATTAACAATATTATAACTTGTTGCGAAGTGTCACTTAAAACTGTGGCTTTAGTGCAGAGATATTGCCGCTGCAAGATGCAATGAAAAGAAAGAAGAGCATCTCGATCTGTTAATATTTTTTTTATTTGTGCCCTTCAAGTTTTCCTTTTATGGAAGGTGCACCATCTGTACATATACACTACATTTACTAAATTCAGTTGGACTTCACAACATTTATCTTGAAGGTTGTTGAAAGTATCTATTCCCTGTGTTCTGTTTGCAAGAGTGGCCAAAGCAAGTAACTCTTCGTAGCAAAGAAAATCTTCTGTTATGACCTGTATAGAATGAAGCATCAAACTTGTATGGTGTTGTTAGTATCAGTTGATTCTTTCAAAGTTTTTGAAGTATTATGTGAAGTTGTTCTGTTAAGTTGAAGGCTAATTCTTCTGCCAATCAGCTATGGTTCTCCTTAAAAGAGGCAGTGGTTTGTACTTTGAAGTGTTGTTGGGATCTAACCATCCTACAGCTTTGACAAGGCAGCCTTTCACAATTTCTACATCCGTGAACAGTTTCCCTTCCCCCTCAAGTATATAAACTAGTCTGTACATTGCTTCAGTTGCATTATTTCCAGGTCTTATTGCTGCTTGAAAGTATTGTCTTTGCTCTTGTTTTTTATCTTCTAATTTCTATAGTACAACCTTTTGTGCCCCTCTCTTAAATTTAAAATATTTGTGGTCCCTATGAATGCTATAATGCTGATGGAATTTCTTTAACGTTGCTATTTGTGGTCCCTATGAATGTTATAATGCTGTTGGAATTTCTTTAATGTTGCTATTACAGTGTTCCAAAGCAAGCACATCAACTTTAGCAGAAACAAGATAATATTGTTTAATCCTCATTAAAAAAAAAAAATGTGAAGGGCAGCACCTGTGGCTCGAGGAGTAGGGCTCTGGCCCCATATACTGGGGGTGGCGGGTTCGAGCCTGGCCCCGACCAAAAACTCCAAAAAAAAAAAAAAAATCTGGTTTCTTCCTTCACTATTCTCTTGGTCTTCTTTGACCTGAGGGGCTGTAAAGCAGGCAGAATTTTTTTTTTTTTTTTTGCAGTTTTTGGCCCGGGCTGGGTTTGAACCCATCACCTCTGGCATATGGAGCTGGAGCCCTTCTCCTTTGAGCCACAGGCACTGCCCCAGGCAGAATTTAAAAAATATTGTGAAGCCAGGGCAACTACTCACAAATTCTACTTCAAATAGAAAAGCAGAGCAGAGCACCTCAAAGCTGACAATAGACTGGCATCCCCAACTCCCACAAACGCTCACCAACCAGCCTCGTGCTCTAGGGACACCAGTCAAAAAAGGGAAGTTAGAACTGAATCATGGGTCTACCAGTGTGAATTTAGCACTATGGGTTACTAATGCTCTAACTGTGCTGGTAAATATGGGAGGATTATTTTGTTGAATAAATTCTTTGGTATTTTAAATGCACTCATTTTAAACACAAATAAAATATAAACAAAAATGTATTAATAAAAAATGAAAGGATTTTTTTCTGTAAAATTTGGATTGAGTCAAAATGCCCCCTTTAAGGACCTAGAAAGCCCAGATGTGGGCTTAAAGTTGCAGGTTCCCACTCCTGTCCTGGAGTCTGAAAGCCACCTGCAGAAGTGGGCTGAGAATCACACTGCCTTCTGTGTCTTCCCTTGCCGCCACTGGGAATGATCTTCAAAGCGGTGGGCTGAATTGTGACATGTTGAAAGCCATGTGGAAAGCATTTTCTTCAATCACGGTTGAGATTGAAAGTGATCTTAAGTTCACCTTTGGAAAATCTTTATATTATTTAGCGGGTTGTCGAGTATTACACTCTGCATAGAGTTGCCCATGGAGATTTACGCAAAATTCTAACCTCTCACATTTATAGACATAAGAGAAGCAGGCCAACAAACTCTACGAGATAAAACTGTACTCTGTTTAACTGATGTATAGTTCTGGAATCTGGCTTTGTCCCTTGCCATAAACCAAAAAGCATGGAAACAATTTTTAAAAATTATTTGTAACCTACTAAAATATTTTATAACTTCATACTTGTAACTCTATGAGTGCTTTGCATTTTTGTTGTGGGTATTTATGTAAGTTTATTTCAATTATTCCATGCAGATTTGAAAAGAAACTTTCTCATATTAATGAGTATTGCTTTCATAATTTTATTTTCTGAACTTAAAATTTCAGAATAAACATCCTTATGTGATTCCAATTGTGTTAGTTTAAAAAATGACTTCTTATATCGACTTTTCAAAAAAAATTGGACCCTATTTTCCTCAATAATAGCTCTTTATTCATCTTTAAAAACTTTTTCCAGAGATAGAGCTTTTAAAATAATTTCTGTGTACTAATTTAAATGCCTTATTTAACATTATAAACTCACTAGATTGGATTTCATAAATTATTTTAGTGATTTAATATGATTTTAAGCCAATTCAAATTCAGAACTGTGCATTCCACATGTCAGTAACATCGAGACAATAAATATAGGATTCTAATATTGGATTTCATCACCTATAAGTAATTTTTTTTTTTTAAAAAAGAAACTGCATCTCTTTAAGGACAAACTCAAAAAGCTCAAATACTGAATTTCATTGGAAACACAATATTTTGTGCAATGATAGAATGTATTCAACAAAACCCATGTTCCTAGATTTTTGTTTTTACTATTGTATAGGTTTTTTTTTTTTTTTTTAGGAAGGGAACAATTGGCTTCTAAATTTCACTCTGATGCCTCTCATTTCATTACAACTCCATACCATCTGAAAATAATCTAGCAGAGCGTTACACCTCAGCAATTCCAGTGGAGATGGAAACATTTATGTATCTGTTGGGAGGGAAGGAAATAGTATCTTTAATGTGCCTTTCTATATACTGTGTCAACCTCATAGTTAAATTGCACTACGGACCCATACCAAAGCCCTGCTCATGGTCGCACCTCTTATTCCTTTATTAACCTTTAGGTTTTTATGATCTGTTAGGCATAGATACACATCTGCTCCACAGACCAAAATCATACCTAGCCACCTGCCTAAATATTTTAAAGGCTACTAGTAAAAATACTTTAGGTGCGCAGTGCCCACTTTTATTTTAAGATGGACACATTTTCTATGCACTACAATCCTCAAGACTTGTGTTCAGCAACTCATGAAGTTTGCTCCTGGAGCTCTTTGGCTCTGGGCATGGACGAGGCATAACATCTCAGGTATGAAGTATGTTGCAGCGTTTAATAGAAAGAGGATGAAGAGTAACCATGGAAACAAATAATAAAAATACTTTTAAAAAAACACTTGTACTCAATTACAATAGCAATTTGTTTAAATTCTCTGGGTCCAGATGGCACAATAGAAATCTCACGGTTTTTAAAAGCAACTAAAGTATTAAAATATTTTTAAATAATTTGATTTTGTCCCATTCGGAAATGTCCTTTGGAAAAGGAATTGATTAAATTATGTGGGGTAGACACTGTCATTTCAGTATTGTGCATTAATTTTTTCCATAAATATTTTACATCAACAAGTTTTAATTTATGTTAAAAATAAATAAGGCACACAACAGTTAATAAATCTGGATTGAATTAAAGACACCAGAGGAAATGAGGAATAATGCTAAAGCTAAGATTAATTTACTGTCTGTGACACGGTAAATTACTGGATTTAGGAAGAGTAACAACAAGGAACTCAGTATTTATCATGTAATTGATGATTCCATATCATAGAATGCAAAGAACACTAAATATTTACATCATAACAGGAGGATGAATTAGATATTGCTTAAAGGCTAGCTGGACCAATAGAAACATACTAACTAACCTTGGGGCTGTGTTGTGTTTGACAAAACTTTAATATGGATAACCTCTATAAATTTTCTGGCAAACTCATGAGAGATTCAAAAAAGGACAGTAGGGATTCAATTTAAATAGGAGCAAGGAAAATATAGTTAGAAATGGCACTGTCCATTGATATGTCAGTAGATTTATTTGTTGATTTTTTTTTTAATTTCAGGTTAATATGAGGGTACAAACTACTAAGTTACAATATTTGCATTTGTTAGGTAGAGGCCCTGTTATAGTTGGGTCTTGCACCCAAAAGGTGTACCATATACCCATGCATTGTGCCCATTAAGTGCGAACACACCCACACCCCCTCCTTCCCTCTCTCTCTGCCCTCATTCCCCTCCCCCAAACTTAAATTGAATTGAGTTTTTTTCTTATGTGAAGGTAAATAGAATCATCTAATGGCTTCATATTAGTATTGAGGACAATGGATATTTGCTTTTCCAACCTTGTGATACTTTACTAAGAAGAATGTGTACCAACTCCATCCAGGTTAATACAAAAGATGTAAAGTCTCCATCTTTTTATGGCTGAATAGTATTCCATGGTACACATATACTACAGTTTGTTAATCCATTCCTAGGTTGACAGGCATTTAGATTGTTTCCATATCTTTGTGATTATATATTAAGCTGCAATAAACAATCTAATGCAAATGTCTTTATGATAAAATTATTTTTTTTTCTTCTGAGTAGTGCCTGGTATTGGGCTTGTGGGGTTAAATGAGAGGTCAAATTTGAGTTCTTAGAGGAGTCCCACTGAGGTATCTAGAATAGGAAAATACTTTCTGGCTATTTAGGAGTAAGTATTCTCCATACTTCTCTCCAAAGAGGTTGTGTTAATTTTCAGTCTCATTAGTATAAAAGTGTTTCCCTCTCTCCACATTTGTGCCAGGATCTGCAACTTGGGACTTTGTGATGTGGGCAGGTCTCACTGAGGTTAGATGATACCTCATCGTGGTTTCGATTTTCATTTCTCTGATGATTAGGAACAACGAACATTTTTCATATGTTTGTTAGCCATTTGTCTGTCTTCCTCACAGAAGGTTCCTTTCATGTCTCTTGCCCAGTGATAGATGGGATTGTTTGTTATTTTTTTGTTGATTAAGTTCTCTATAGATCCTAGTTATCAAATCTTTGTCAGATTTATAACATGAAAATATCTTTTGCT